>PVIH01004984.1:61913-84728 GCA_004025045.1 Sigmodon hispidus | reverse complement strand
GAGAAAACAAAATAGATATGATCCCCAAAAAGAGTAAGCACGCCACATTATAATCAAGCAACAAAACATACAGAACAAAGAAAAATTTTAAGAGCTGCTAAAGAAAAGGGCCAAATTACATATAAAGGCGGACCCATCAGTATAACACCTGACTATTCAATGGAAATGATGAAAGCTAGAAGAGCTTGGTCAGAAGTTATACAGATGCTAAAAGAGCATGGTTGCCAAACAAGAATACTATACCCGGCAAAATTATCAATCACCATAGATGGAGAAAACAAGATATTTCATGACAAAGTCAGACTGAAAGAATATCTATCTACCAATCCAGCACTACAGAGAGTATTAGAGGGAACACTCCAACATAAGAACCCTAGATACACCCATGAAACCACAAACAATCAATAATTCCACAGAAGAATACTCAAGATAAAGGAAATACAAATAAGTTACCACCAAAAATGGCAGGAAATATCAATCAATGGTCACTAATTTCCCTTAATATCAATGGATTCAACTCTCCTGTAAAACATTACACACTAACAAGATGGATACAACAACAGAAGCCATCCTTCTGTTACCTACAAGAAAAACACCTCAAAGGCAAAGACAGACACAGGCTTAGAGTAAAGGGGTGGGAAAAGAATTTCCAGTCAAATGGTCCTAAGAAACAAGTGGGGGTTGCCATCCTAATTTCTAACAAAATAGACTTTAAGCTAAAAGTAATTAAAAGGGACCAAGATGGTCATTACTTATTCATCACAGGAAAAATTAGTCAAGAGGAAATTTCAATCCTGAATATTTATGCCCCCTAATATAAGGGCACCTACTTATGTAAAAGAAACACTGCTAAAGCTCGAATCCCACATCAATTCTTACACCCTAATAGTAGGAGACTTCAATACCCCACTTTCAACCCTGGATAGATCAACCAGACAGAGACTCAACACAGAAATGAGGAGTCTAAAAGAGGTTAAGATGCAAATGGATTTAACAGATATTTACAGAAGCTTCCACCCGAATGTAAAGGAATATACATATTTCTCAGCTCCTCATGGAACTTTCTCCAAAATTGACCACATAATTGGTCATAAAGCAAATATCAACAGATACAAAACAATGGAAATAATCCCGTGTAACATATCAGACCACCAGGCCCTAAAGTTAGGGTTCAATATCATCAAATATCAAAGAAAACCTACTAACTCATGGAAACTAAACAGCACTCAATTGAACCACCTCTGGGTCAAGGAAGAAATTAAGAAAGAAATCAAAGTCTTCCTAGAATTTAATGAAAATGAATCCACAATGTATCCAAACTTGTGGGACACAATAAAAGCAGTCTTAAGAGGAAAATTCATAGCGCTAGATGCCGACATGAAAAACCTAGAGATATCCCACACTAGAGACTTAACAGCTCAGCTGAAAGCCTTAGAATAATTAGAAGCAAACTCACCTAGAAGGAGTAGACAGTAGGAAATAATCAAACTTAGAGCTGAAATCAATACAATTGAAACAAAAAGAACAATACAAAGAATCAATGAATCTAAGAGTTGGTTCTTTGAGAAAGTAAATAAGATGCATATGCCCTTATCCAAACTAATCAAAAACCACAGAGAGAAGGAGAGAGTGTGTGTTCAAATCAACATATCAAAAATGAAAAGGGGGATATAACAACAAACCCCCAGGAAATCCAGAGAATTAGCAGATCATATTTTGAAAATCTGTATTCCACAAAAGTGGAAAACCTAGAAGAAATGGACAGCTTTCTAGACAGGTACCATCTACCAAAATTAAATGAAGATCAGATTAATAACTTAAACAGGCCTATAACCCTTAAGGAAACTGAAACTGTCATTAAAAACCTCCCCAAAAATAAAAGCCCTGGTCCAGATGGTTTCAGTGCCAAATTCTACCAGACATTCAAAGAAAAATTACTACCGTTACTCCTCAAACTATTTCACACAGTAGAAACTCAAGGAATATTGCCAAATTCTTTTTATGAGGCCACAATTACCCTAATACCCAAGCCACTCAAAGACACAACAATGGAGAATTACAGACCAATTTTCCTTATGAATATTGATGTGAAAATTCTCAACAAAATTTTGGCCAACCGTAGAGAACAATGTATAAAATATGTCATCCAAAACGACCAAGTAGGCTTCATCCCAGAAATGCAGGGCTGGTTTAACATTCAAAAAACTGTAAACGTTATCCAACATATAAACAAACTAAAGGAACAAAACCACATGATCATATCCTTAGATGCACAAAAAGACTTTGAAAAATCCAACACTCCTTTATGATTAAAGCCTTGGAGAGATCAGGAATACAGGGAGAATACTTAAATATAATAAAGGCGATTTACAAGAAGCTGAAAGCCAGCATCAAACTTAATGGAGAAAAACTCAAAGCAATCCCACTAAAATCAGGAACTAGAAAAGGATTTCCTCTCTCTCCTTGTCTATTTAATATAGTTCTTGAAGTTTCAGCTAAAGTAATAGGAGAATGAAAGAAGATTAAGGGGATACAAATTGAAAAAGAAGAAGTGAAGCTATCTCTATTTGCAGATGATATGATTGTATACATAAGTAACCCACAAAATTCTTCTAAGGAACTCCTACGGCTGATAATCACCTTCGGCAAAGTAGCAGGATACAAGATTAACTCAAAGAAATCAGTAGCCCTTCTATACACTAAAGATAGAAGAGCTGAAAAAGAAATAAGGGAAACATTACCCTTCATAATAGCTGCAAATAATATTAAATACCTTGGAGTAACTATAACCAAAGAAGTAACAGACCTATTTGACAAAAATTTTAAATCACTAAAGAAAGAAATTGAAGAGGATATCAGAAAATGGAAAGCTCTCCCATGTTCCTGGATTGCTAGGATCAACATAGTAAAAATGGCAATTCTACCAAAGGCAATCTACAGATTCAACGCACTGCCCATCAAAATCCCAACACAATATTTTCTGTACCTTGAAAGAACAATACTCAATTTCATTTGGAATAACAGGAAAGCCAGGATTGCCAAAACAATTTTATTCAACAAAGGAACCTCAGGAGGTATCACCATCCCTGACTTCAAGCTATACTATAGAGCTACAGTAATAAAAACAGCCTGGTACTGGCATAAAAACAGGTTTGTGGACCAATGGAATAGAATTGAGGATCCAGATATTAACCCAAAAACCTATGAACACCTGATCTTCAACAATGAGGCCCAAAATATTCAATGGAAAAAAGATAGTATATTTAACAAATGGTGTTGTCATAGCTGGATGGAAGTGTGTAGAAAAATGCGAATAGATCCCAAGCCTGTCACCCTGCTAAAACTCAAATCCAAGTGGATCAAAGATCTCAACATAAACCCAGTCACTTTAAACTTGAAAGGAAAGAAAGTGGGAAATACCCTCCAACAAATTGGCACAGGTAACCACTTCCTAAATATAACACCAGTGGCACAGACACTAAGACCAACAATCAATAAGTAGGATTTCCTGAAGCTAAGAAGCTTCTACAAAGCCAAGGACACTGTCAATAGGACAAAATGACAGCCTATAGAATGGGAAAAGATTATCACCAACCCTACAAGTGATAGAGGACTGATCTCTAAGATATATAAAGAACTCAAGAATCTAGAGCCCAAAACCTTGAATAACCCAATCTAAAAAATGGGATTTAGATCTGAAAAGGGAATTGTCAGCAGAAGAATTACAAATGGCTGAAAGGCCCCTCACTCAAAAAGTTCTCATCATCTTTAGCCATCAGAGAAACTCAAATCAAAACCACTTTGAAATACCACCTAACACCTGTTAGATTGGCTAAGATAAAAGACACAAAGGACAGCCTATGCTGGAGAGGATGTGGAGCAAGGAGAACACTCCTCCATTGTTGGTGGGAGTGTAAGCTTGTTCAGCCACTTTGGAATGCAGTGTGGTGGTTTCTCAGAATATTGAGAATCAATCTCCCCAAGGATCCAGCAATACCACCTCTGGGTGTATACCCTAAAGATGCACAGTCATACTTCAAAGGCATTAACTCAACTATGTTCATAGAAGCATTATTTGTAATAGCAAAAACCTGGAAACAACCTAGATGTCCCTCAACTGAAGAATGGATTAACAAACTGTGGTACATCTACACAATGGAGTACTACTCAGCAGTAAGAAAAAATGATATCCTAAAATTTGCAAGCTCATGAGAATATCCTCCTGAGCAATGTATCTCAAACTCATAAAGATAAGCAGGGGATGTACTCACTCATTAGTGGTCTCTAAATAAACAAACAAGAAAAAAGCCAAGCATGCCCAAGCTGCAAACCACAACCACTGAACAGCTTGGGATTAGAAACACCCTGGACTGACTCCTTGGATCCCACTCCCGCTAGAGGAACACCTGACTCACTCTTGAGGGAGGGGGGAGAAAACTGGATATGCCAGGAGTGGAGACTGAACTAAGCAATACTGAGTCAGTGGGACCATGGGACTGTCTGCTGCCTGCCCAGGGAGGGGATGGGGAGTTGTGGAGAAAAAAGAATGACCTGATGTGGTGGGAGGGGGAAGGGACCTTGAATAAGGATATACAAGGATAGAAAGTATGACTTCTTTGTTCATAATAATAATAATAGTAATAATAAAGAATAATGAGAAAAGAGAAAAAATCCTTAGCCAATATATAATTTCAGTTACATGAAAGGAATAAATTCAAGAGATTCATGATATAACATGGAGACTATTGCTAGTCATACAGTGTCATTAAAAAAATTGAAAAAAGAAAAGAAAAAGTGTTGGACATCTTTATCCATCAGAGATATGCAAATCAAAACAACTTTGAGATACAACCTGACACCTGTCAGATTGGCTAAGATAAAAGACACAGCCTATGCTGGAGAGGTTGTGGAGCAAGGGGAACACTCCTCCATTGTTGGTGGGAGTGTAAGCTAGTTCAGCCACTCTGGAGTGCAGTATGGCCACTGCACTCCAGCAATACTACTTCTTGGTGTATACCCTAAAGATGCACAGTCGCACTCTAAAGGCATTAGCTCAGCTATGTTCATAGCAGCGTTATTTGTAATAGCAAGAACATGGAAATAACCTAGATGCCCCTCAACTGAAGAATGGATTAACAAACTGTGGTACATCTACATAATGGAGTACTACTCAGCAGTAAGAAAAAATGATATTTAAAATTTGCAGGCAAATGGATGGATTTGAAGAATATCCTCTTGAGTGAGGTATCATAGACCCTGAAAGATAAGCAGGGGATGTACTCACTAATTAGTGGATTTTGAAAAAATAAAAAATAAAAAAATAAAAAGCTAAGCATGTCCAAGCTGTAACCACAAACACTAAAGAGTTTGGCATCTGAAATACCAGCACCTGGGATCCCACTCCCTCTAGAGGAACACCTGACCCAGTCTTGATGCTGGAGTGAGGAAATCAGATCTGCCTGGAGTCGATACTGAACTAAGCTGCCTTGGGACCTTGGAACTTCCTCCTCTGCTGGGGAGGAGGTGGTAAAGAGATGGGAAAAGAGAGAGTGACTGGGAGGAGTGGGAGGTGGAAGTGAGTTTGAACAATGGGATACATGTATAAAATTGAGACTTTATAATAAAAAAAGAAAAAATAAATGAATAAATTAGGTCATTATTTGTATATACCTGTTTCCAAATTTTATTGGTAATAATTTGATAAAAATTTGTGCCATAACAAAACAAAGAAATAGTCTTTTAAATCAATAACTATAAAAGGCCATTATTTAGGTACAGAGAAGGCAAAGGAATTTCAGACTGTAGAAAGCCCATTGGCTGGATCTCCTTGTTCATCACTGTTAGATCTGTTACCATTCTCTATTTTCCAGATTTCTTTTTAATAACAATTATAGGAAAATTTCAAGGGTTAGTTGATTCTTCAATATGCCGAGCAATTAACTGCTTCTGTACCAGCTGTTCTAAGGCCTACAATTTCTCTTTTGTTAAAGGTCATTGATGAACCATATGCCTTATCTGTTAGCTATTTTAAAGGTAGTGCTGTGGGTGTCTTTGAAAGATCAGCAACTGTAGTGCCTTGTTTCAATATAACCTGAATGGTTTGTGACTGTTTCTCATAATACCTTCTAATGCTTTTCCTGGAAACATGTGTTAGTTCATGGTTCATTTCTGTGTTCAGAGGAATGTTAAACAAAGTATTACATTGTCATAGTAAATCTAATGCTCATAAATGTATAGCCATGTTGGCCACATATGGCTTTAATTTTTCTCTCTGTCCTTCTGGTCTGATACATTCAAGTCATCCTGAACTCTGTTTTACCTGGGATAGCAGCTCAATTCCCAAAAACTGAACAATTACTTCCTGAAGAGGCCAATTTGGCTGCCAAGACTCTGGTGAAATCATTGTTACATCTGCCCCTGTATACACTAAACCTCCAGTAATAGCATTATTTATTTATATCTTTAACTTTGGTCTGTTCATTTATAGAAGCTTGCTAAAATATTTGCTTTATAATTTTTCCTGAGGTTTTTCATTTTCTATAGATATTCTATTGTTCAGAGTAGTATATTTTTTAGAATAGGTTTTAATTTCTTTAATTGTTCTGAGAAGGTTTTCTTCTATGATGGCAAGGTAAGCATGAACTGGATTTGAAATGGGTACTTCTGAATGCCCCTGTGGGGTGTTTCACAAAGGCAGAAAGTTACCTTGTCTGTCCCCTGTTGACATGCACTCATTAGTCCAATGCCTCCTCTTGCCACACCTTCTGCATACTCCAGAAGGCAGGGGCATTCTCTCCAGATTATTTCTAACAAAGAAACCTTTCCTGGGAATGCCTTGTTTACAATCTCTTTTTATGTGACCTTGCTTTCCACAATTGTAACATTTAACATTTTGATTTTTTCTTATATCTCTAGAAATAACCACTCTTACTTAGCTATCATCAAGTTATAAGGCTCTAGACTAATTGTATCATAAATTCAATCTTCCAGGGCTACTGATCTTGCTTTTAATAGTCTAATTATCTTTTTACATTGTGATTTAGCATTCTCAAAAGCTAGCACTTTAATTATTATTTGCCTAGCTTCTGAATCTGGTACCATTCTGTTTACTGCTGTAATTAATCTCTGCAAAAAGTCTGTAAAAGTTTTGGGGGGGCTTTGCATTACTTTTGTGAAGAATTCAGGTTTTTTTTTCCTATCTTTTCAGTCCTACTCCATGTATTTAATACTGCCATGTGGCATAAACCTATGATATGCTCATTGTATAATGATTGCTTTTCTATATCAACATAATCTCCCTCCCCAAGAACTTGGTTTCGGGAGATTTTTATGCCTCTAGCTCTGATTCTTTATTCTTTGGTTTTAGCTTCCTCCTTTCACCATGTTTTCCACTGTAAAAGTGTCCCAGACTCCACAATAGCAGTAACCATATCTAACCAGTCCTTAGGGGTGTTCTGGTTACATGATGACCAGGAAATTAACATTTGATTTACAAATGGTAAATGTATACCACATGTAACCATTGCATCCTCAACTCTTCTTAATTCTAACACTTGTACTGGAGCCCAACTAACTTCTGTACAATTTTTTTTATCATTTTGTGATTCTTTAAAGTTACTGGATATATTAATGTTTGCTGTTTTATGTAATCTTATAAGACAATGTTGAGATTGGTTCTTTATACTCCTCTGTTAAGGTCTGAATATCTCTGTGTTCTCTTTTAACAGGCTTTTAAAAGCTTTCTTCTTATCATTCTTATTAACTGACTTTTTAAATGGCAAAACAGAAGTAATAAAACAAATAATATTTATAATAAACAATATGGTACACATTATGATGATAATTCAACCTACTTTATTAATCTTTTCCTTTACTGGTTCCAATATCCAATTTAGAATAAGATCAAGCAAAGACCAAATGCCTTCCATTACCTTAAACAAATTGTTCTTTTTAAAAAAAATCTGATTTACTCAGCAAACTTGTTGTCAGTGACAATTCAGATAACTGTGAAGTGGGGCAGCTACCTAGTATGATAAGACTCCACATGTTTCTCAGGCCAGCAAGTGGCTTTTTGAGAAATTGTGCCCCAGGTTGGACATCAAGTGAAACACAAATTCTAGTTGTTATTTAATAAAAACTCAAAGCCAGATATTGGTGGGGGAAAAGCTGGAATATCAAGGAAGAAATAGACCACAGTCAGTTCTCACTCAGCCAACTCCTCCGGGTAAGGCTGTCTTCCAGAGTCCTCAGCCTGCCTCCTTGCTTCTACAGAATACCACACCATCTGCTTACACCTCCTTAAATATCTTCTTTGCCCAGTTGTTTCACTTCTGGGTTAAACTTCGAATCATAATTTTAGAGTTAAGATTAAAGGTGTAAGCTACTACTGTTTGGTAGTTAGGCCATAAACTCACAAAAACACAGAAAAATCTCTGTCTCTGGAGTTAAGGGATTAAAGGTATAGGTCACCACAGTAGTATTTTCAGTGCTGGGATTAAAGGCCTATATTACCACTCTCTGTCCCTTGTGGCTGACTGTGGGTGGATCTGTTCTCTGATTCTCCAGACTGATTTTATTAAATATAAAATATATCACCATAGCACTCCAACATTATCTCCATGCTGAAAGTTTCAGAGACCAGATTTGGGGTCTATCTCATCAGGAAGCTGATTGAGCAAGAAGGAAACAGTCATAGAGATTCATCTATGAGCTGGATACCCTCCAAAAACAAGACCCTCAATATTTTCCTGTACATATTAGGCACTGTGGGCTGCTGCCATGAAAATGCAGTAGTTCATAGGACTTAAAAGGAGATAAACATAATGATTGATTCCAGTGACAAGATAAAAATAGACTTTGGTCTAGGCACAAAGTCAAGTTTGGTGTCTTGTTTTGTTTTCTGACAGGGATCTAAGACATCTTGAATCATATTTCATAAGACTTTCACAACATGCTCAGCTCCTAGTTAAATACTAGTCCCTAGCTTAGGCCAATAGTAAGTGATATCATTGGGCATCCATTGCTTAAGGAAGGTGAGCAGAGTTTATGCATTTCTTAAAAGAAAACACTCTTTACCTGAAGTGACCCTACTATAAAGGCAACCATGTCTGATGTTGGCTTTAATAAGGAACACATGAAGAGTCTTTGCTGAAAAGGTAATGAGGTGATATCATGCTATTGTATGTTTAAATGACAGACATGCAAGGGAAATAGTTTCACAGCCCAAGTCCAGTCTGTCTATCACAAAAAGGCTCCTTTCCCCTCTTCTGAAGGTTCTGCATCCACCTCTCTGACCCTAAGGAGGAGAGAAAGCAAGCCTGCCCTTGGTAACTTATTTCATACATGTTCAGAACCTTAGCTTTCAGAAGAAAGTCAGCAGAGAGAACAAAGGGAAGGCCATTATAGAAGACAACTGTCTGCTCTCAGTACAGTGCCTGCAGTACTAGACTGCTCCTTGAATCACCTTAA
Source organism: Sigmodon hispidus (assembly GCA_004025045.1). Classification (NCBI taxonomy): domain Eukaryota; kingdom Metazoa; phylum Chordata; class Mammalia; order Rodentia; family Cricetidae; genus Sigmodon; species Sigmodon hispidus. The sequence goes on along the minus strand of PVIH01004984.1, from coordinate 75,260 downwards.
CAAAGATAGTGAAGAGGAGAAGTAAGAACCTTGGGTCTGAATAAAAGCCACTCCCCAATGGCTATGCTGGAGTGGGTGTCTCCCCTGGGCCAGTGCAGGGACTGGAAAGACTGGCTTAGAACTTAGCAACTGTCTACCAGGATTTTGTTATCTACAATCTAAAAGAAACTTTTCTGGTTTAGACAAAGTAACTCCTCCAAAATGAGAGACATTCTTTGTTAATAGTCACAAAAATAAGTAGGCAGTGTTGTCCAGTGTTTAGGTGGAAGAGGAAGAACTCAGGATCCCTGCACTCATGTTTCTGGGAACCACCATGGCATGGACACCCAAGAAAGGGAGCCACGAGGAAGCCAAGGCTGCTTCATGCCCATCATGTAGACTAGAAGCCTGACTTCAGCCACCAGAGAGATGGCTAATAAAAGAGGCTTCTACCTGAAGGTAGTCAGGCAGTGAGGTCTTCAGCAGGTGAGGAGACCATTCAGAAAACCCTGTTACCAGAGTCTCGGTACTAGTTTTTATGATCTTAAAGTGTTATATATTTTACTTTTAGAACTATTACTGAAGAATTTCTCTTTAACAACTTCTGAGCTTGTAAATTGTGGAGCTGAAACTGTTAAGTCTGAACTTCCCTTTGAGTTAGTTATATTTTGTGTATACACCTCTTCCTCCCTCTCTCTCTTTCTTTATCATATACACACATGCATATATATGTATATGGGTGTGTGCCTGTTTATTAGTAGTTATCTTACATAAGTAAGTTTTTCCAGATTGAAGAGTCATGCTGAATAGTAGCAGATTGGGTAAGTCTGAAATTATGACATAAAATTTCTTACAGGAAATGTTATGGAGGATGTCTACTTATCATATAGAAATTCTGAACTGATTTCTATACTTTTTTGTCTTTTACAACAACAAATTAAGAGAGACTAAAGACAGCATAAAGGAGAACCACATTGTACTGTATCTATCACATGAACAAAACTGAATGTTTTCTATGTTCTAGTTCTGTGGAGGGTAAAGTGGCACATAACAATGATGTGTGTTTACCACATTGTACTGTATCTATCACATGAACAAAAATGAATGTTTTCTATGTTCTAGTTCTGTGGAGGGTAAAGTGGCACATAACAATGATGTGTGTTTAGTTGGTGTAGTTTGCATTCCTGGTGACAGGGTCCCCAGTCAGAGCACTGAGCATGGTCAGCCTCTCACAAGTACCGTCTGCTGCCTATTTCCTCACTCCTCTTTCTTTAGTAGTAAGAAAACGTAAAATATAACCCCTTAGTACATGTCCATTGTAAAATACAATTATAATATACTGTTCCCTGAAGTGCAGGAAAGTAATTCTAGCACATGCTACAGTCCCCTGTATAAAATGGTACGGGATTTTCATATGACCTATGTACATTCTGCCATTCGCTTTAAATCACCTCTGTGTTACACACTATCTAATATACAATACAATATACTTGCTATATTAATAAATAATTAAAATACATAATTAGTATAAATACAAATTTTTAAAAATTTGATTTTATTCAGTGCCGATTGAGTCTGTGAGCATGAAACCTGCCAAATAGGGGATGATCACACCCTCTTTTCTTAATACATCATGGTACAGGGGCAGTTTAGCAGAAAGAAGCAATTGGCCTTGTAGATTGCAAATCTGGATTCCAGTATGGCGCCTAACACACCATAGATACTCAGAAATATTTATCAAAGCAAAACACAACAACAACAAAACAAAAAAAGACAGTGTTTTATTAACACTAACTCTAAGAAGAAAATCCTCAACCTAAGAAAAGACTGGTTACTAGGCCCTGGGTGGGGCTGAGAGCTACTGTCTAGGAAAGGTGCACAAGTCTTCAGTTGGATGTAATAAAGTGAACGAAATTGCCCCTGTTCTCCAGGGTGGGGTAGCAGTGGTAGAACACATGGTTGTCTGTAAACAGAAAGTGAAGGAAGTGCTACTAATGAACTTCCTCATTGATTTTCTGAAGCTTTGTTTAAGTGATGTGCTCTTCTTTCCCGTCAGCTTGGATGTCCCTCAGTCCACTGCCTTCTCCATGCTGCCAAACTAAGAGTCTTCATCTCTGCTGGCTGAATGCAGCTCATAGATTACAGATTTGCTGTTCATTGTGTCTCTTGCTTATAGTAAGGCTCAGTTTCAAGGCATTTTAAATTTTTATTTTTGCTAATAAGATTCATAAGAGAACAACACATAATCTGCTTCAGATACATTAAATTCATTGTATTCATTCCAGTTAACCAAATGAGCTTTGCACAGATTATAAATTATTGCCTTACTTGTGCATTTAATTATTTCTCTCCCTTGTTTGTTACTTTATGAAACTTCTTCAGTTATAACAAGTGACTGTTGAATAATAAAGGATCTTCTCACATTACAGTTCAGCAAAAAATTTTCACACATAGGCCAGAACTATGATTCTTGGGAAGAGCATCAAAGGCAATGTTTCACAAGTGAGTAAGCAAGAAAAATCATGTTTCACTAAATATACATGTAAGGTTCTGGACTCAAAATCTAGGAAAGAAAAGTAGACCTCTGCTTTATAAAAGAACTTTTAAAAAAATATTTAACTCATTTTGACACTTTTGATAGTTTGTGCCTCAGAGAAAACTATTTTTCTTATGGCTCCAAATGGCTTTGGTGTCTGAAAGTAGACTGTGAACTACAAAAGCATGCAGCCATGCACAACAGAGTTTGCCTTTAGACTTGTGAGGTTACCTGAGCCACAGAAGATCAAAGTACTAGCTTCAAAGAGGAGACAGTGTTGGGTACTGTGATGCCACAGTGCTCTCCTCTGTGTAGCACATGGTGCAGGAGGCACATGGTGCAGGAGGTCAGTATGCTGATGTCTGCTCCCAGGGATGATGGACGCTGTGATGGATAGTTATCTGTTGCTCTAACTCAACTGTACTTGTGATGTTTGCCCTCCAGGGAAGGTCACCAGTGCTTTTGGCTGGGCAGAGCCAAGATTCTGGCTTGGACAATTCACTTGTAATGTAGAAAAGGTGCATTAGTAAAGGTAGATGGAGTGTGGAGTACCTCTGCTGAAGTTTTGGGGCAGCTCCTGTAGCTCAGAGCCAAATGTTGACATGATTGGGATGGCCTGGGAGATATAACCTCCTTGGGTTTTTAAAAGTGCCCAAACCCAACCCAGTGACACAATGCATCAAAATAACATAAGTGCTAGCAAAGCAAGGTCTGTTTCCTAAAACATTTGTACACACCCTAAACCATCCTGCATTTATAAGAGATACACTCTGCTAGTTTTAGTTTTTCCCAGTTATAGATTCACTTCCCATCTGTGATGGTTCACGCTAATTGTTAGTTTGTCAGTCCCTCTAGACCTGTCAGTGGGTGGTTACATTAAATGAGGTGGGAAGACCTGCCCACTGTGTTGTTACCACACCCTATTCAGGAGATCCTGGATTGTGTAAGAGTGGAGAAAGCAAAGTGAGCACTGGAATTCATGGGCTATCTTAGATGCAATACCCAATAGATGCAATGTAACCTGCTGCTTCAAGCTGTGGTTGCCCTTATTGTCCTGTCACCTTGAACTGTGAGATAGAACAAACCTTTTCCCTGTTAAGTCTTTTGTTAGAGTACAAAATTATAGTAGCAGGAATGAAACTGAGACATCACTAGTGATACTCTACTGCAAGTTAATTAAACATTACAAGTCTGAGTTTCCTATCTGCTAAGTAAAATGAGATACTTGCCTTGCAAGGTCATTGTGGTCAGACTCATTAGAGAAGTGTTTCCTTGCTTTCACAGGAGGCATCATCAGAACTGAACACCCAGCCCTGTAGTGAAAGAGGCAGGAAAGGTTAACTGTTCCCCATTGTAATTCCAGATAAGCAAGCAGAAATAAAAATACAACTGCTACTACTTAACTCCTGAAAGATGACAGTAACTCAAGTAGGTATGTGTCATACAGAAATGTGTCCTGAGTCCTGGGAAATTTTTGTAACTGGCTCCCTGGATGTCTCTCCAAACTTGCATAATCTTCAGATAAAATGATTGTGCATAGATCTCTAACAATCTATCATCCTTTCTGCTATAAATCTTCTAAAGTACTTGGGGCTATCTCACCTCATCAATCTATAATTAACGACAATGATGAATGAGGATTTATCTCTTTAATGTGTTCAGTAGGACTAAAGAGACGGCTCAATGGCTCAGTATTTATTCTGCAAGTTGGGCTTGATCATTCCAGGAGAATCTCAGTGCTGGTCTGCTGGGCCCAGCTGAATCCTAGACTAGCCAAAAAGAAACAGAGTGAGCTGCAGCCTCCGTGAGAGAGAGATCCTGTTGTGAAGAAGTGAGAAAGACAGAGGACAGCAATGTCCTCCTTTGCCTCCACACAGGCACCTGCACATACACCACACACACACAAACGAAACTGGGAGGAAAGAAAAGAAATATTGACTATCTTTACATCCTAACAGTTTTAATGTTCAAGTTGTTAGAATTCTAGAAATAATTACACTGAGCCCATCAATTGTGCTATCAAAAGTCTCAACACTTACACTTGAATTCTCCATACTAATGTAGTGTTCTCATGCATCAGCTGTGCAACATAGAAGGAAAAAGCTCTGTGTGGCTATTGACAACAGGAAATGCAACTAGTTCAAGGTAGCGATTTATATTTAGTTTTAAATTTAGATTGCCGCTTGTACGAGATGTTGAGTTGGGAAATGCAGCTCAGGACTGCAGGCTGGATTCTGTGATGAATGACTACCTAAAGCAAAGACAGTGGCCACTGCAAGAGCGTGCGTGAACCACCGCTCCTACTGTTATCTGTCATTCGGTTTGTCCCTCAGTGTTTTCAAACAAAAACAGTTACCTTCACTGTATTTATTTATACAAGGACACTCAAAATGATCAAATCATTGTGCTATTTTTCCACAATTGACCTAAAAGCTTGGGAGAATTAGATCTATTATTCCTGGATGAGAACACACACCAATGGAAAGACCTAAAATATAAATCCTGGACCAAAGGACTGAACTGGAAAGACAGCTGCCTCTCCCCTTCCCTTCCCTGATATGCCAAAACCATAGTGCTGTTTCCTAAACCTCAATGCACTATCTCAATATATCTATCAAGAAACACTGTATTGACTTATTAATTATGCATAATTATGGATTACAGTGTGATATTAGATGTAATCACATGGTATAATGAACGAATCAGGCTAATTAGCATTTCTGTCTCCTAAAACATTAGTCACCTTTTTTGTGTTTGGTCTTAGCACTTTTCCCATCTCAGTTTTTTTAAGCTGACATACACATGGATGTGAGGGGTGGGGATCATCATGTCAGTCACTAGTCTGAGAAAAATTCTTTGCTAACTCATGCTTATATTGTTAAAAAAAAATTAAACATGGTAATATAACTTTACTGATGCATAAAAGTTTGTTTTTGTCTACGACCAACAAAGCCAGCTGTGTTGGGAATGTGCTTCTGTAAGCCAGGACCTTGGAACAATGTCTTCTCTGTTTCAAGTAGAGCTACAAGGATTTGCACAAGGAAAAGGCAAAAGAGCATGCTTAGGACAGTAAATCAGTTTATTTACTTACATGGTGCTCACAGATCCGCTGGGGACTGTTAAGTTTCCATAAATACTTTTACAAGTATTTCAAGACTCTGCTCTATATTGAAGATTTCTAATTTGTTTTGTTTTGTTTCAATACAGGGTTTCCCTCTATAGGCATGGCTATTCTGGAACTCGCTCTGTAGATCAGGCTGGTCTCTAAATCACAGACACATGCCTCCTGAGTGCTGAGGTTAAAGACACGGGCCACTACCACCTGGCTAAAGATGTCTACTTTTTTACATTGATGTTGTGTTACTGAGGGTTTAGAATATTCTGACCCACTGAGGACCTAGTATTTAAGTTCTCTTGGTAAATGCAAACATGCAAACCACCACTCCGTAGTGTTCATTCTCCACAATATTCTTTTCTGTTTCTTTCCATAGCCACCCAATTTCCATCTCAAACCAAATTTGCTCTTTTCACGAGTCCTTCTGCAAGGTATCCTCAACTCTCCCAGGTAATTCCAGGAAGTGAGAGTTTCCTTGCTGCCTCTGCTCCAGGGCAGTTAATAGCTCAGAGATCTTTTTTTCTGTTGTTTGGGCTTTGGTTTGGGGTTTTTTGTTTGTTTGTTTGTTTTGGTTTTTGTTTTTTTGAGATAGGGTTTCTCTATGAAGGGCTGGCTGTCTTAGAACTCCCTCTGTCGACCGGGCTGGCATCAGAGATCTACCTGCCTCTGCCTTCTGTGTGCTGAGCTTAAAAGTGTGTGTGTGTAACCACCACCTGTCAAAAAGTTTTTGTTTGGTTGGTTTAGTTTAGTTTAGTTTTGTAAAAGAAGAGCTTCCTGGAAGTTGCTTTAGCTGGAAACCCAAGAATAATGAATCCCTCTCATAGCTCTTCTGAGCTAGTGAAAAATAGACTGAGCCAGTGTGTCTGACACTACCACCTCATATAACGTCTCCCCATGAAGAGACAAGGTCAAGATGCAAAAAAAAAAAACCCAATGTCCTAAATGTGCTTGCAGACATTAACCTGATGGTGTGCATTGTCCCTCCATAAAGAAAGCAAACAACAAAGGCTACAGCACAGATGGTCCCCCAACCCTCTCTTTTCCCTCTCTGCTGATCTATATAAAAGGAGATTGGGTTATCTAGGGTTCTCAGGAAGAAGGGAACAGATGCACATGTGCACATCCCCTCCCAAGAAGTTTTATTAGACTAGTGTATGTGATATGTTGGGAGTGGTTCAGTGCCTGCCTCATAGCTGAGATACTGAGAAAAAGGGAGTTCTTCAATCCATGAGGCTGGAAGTCTCGGCCATCCCCACTGGCAATGAAGGGTTCCTAGAGAGCCACTGGTCTCTTGTCCACTTTGGAAGCCCAAAGAAGCTGCTTCTAAGTCAATGATGGGCTCAGCAGCTGCTTCAGCAGGAGCAGTAAACCGAGAAGTGATGAGAAGGCCAAGCACTTTCCTTCTCCAGAGTCTTTATCTGGATATCCATTAGAAAGTGTCACTCCCCAGGGCAAGTTGTTCCTTACTAAAGTAAAACAATGACACATATATAGCTTGTTAGGATTGCCATGGCCTAGGCTCTAAATGCTCAGGGTGACATTTCTCACACATCATGAAGGTCACAGTTAACTCTCCTATAGCAAAAACATTAACACCAAAGAAGGAGAACAGGTTTAATGAAACAAGAACTTTTTAAAATGAAAATCAAAGAACAAGAAAAAACAATTAGATTCAATAAAAAAAATGAATTATTATACAGAAAGGTGACTGGGCAAAAGATGTGTGCTCCAACCCAGCACTTCTTATTAGGCATTTGGTACAACAGTGAGAAAAGTGACTAGCCCAGGATTCTAGTGTCAGTGGCTCAGCTTGAAGGAGAAAGGCTAGCATAAGAGAGAAAGGCTGAAGATTCTCAAAAAGACCTCAACTCCTGAGGCCCTTCCAGGGTCCAGTACTTCAAAGCACTGTGTTAGCTGCTTTTTATGATGCTATGACCAAACAGCTGACAGGAAGTCATTTAATAAAAGAAGGCTATATTTACCTTATGGCTCTGAGATATACAGTCTAATGGGGAAGAAACCATGGCACCAGGTCACTGGTCACATTGTGCCTAAAGATAGGAAAGGGAGAAAGAACAGCAAAGTTTTGGAACCACTGTCATAGATCCACTTGCCCCCATGAGAACCCCCTTCGAAAGGTTTCACAGACTTCAGGAACAACACTACGTTTTTAGATATTCATATTCATTGAAGCCTATGAGCATACGAGGAACATTTCACACTCAAACCACAATACTAATATGCAAATAATTTTTGAACAAATGTGCTTTGACTTGATACTCTTGAAGTCTGTTGGGAGATGCCAGGCAACAAAGAAAAGACTGGAGAGTCCTCTGGCAATGACTACATCCTAGGCACACTGTGAGACACATGGATTCCAACTTCCTCTGACTGAAGTATGCAGTACTCTGCTAGATGAGTGTGTAAGAAATATGAAAGAAGGTTGTAAGCCTTGCAATAAAAAAAATTATGATTTATCAACCACTATCCTTTTTATGCCCAGATTCGAAGTAGGTCAACACTGGCTTCTCAAAGAGATAAACATTGCAGGTTGAAGGTGGCTAACAGCAAAGTCAAATGTGAGTCATAGTCCTGGGCTTCTCCCTGGCCACCAAGCCTATAAAGAGATGGCAATAGATTCAGCTAGTGCTGTCTTCCTGGCCCAAAACCAACAAAGCAGAAAAGTTAATTCATGGTAGTTGATGTTGATTGACTCTCTCAGGCCACACACTTATAGGAAATACAGCTAGTCACAGTTTGTTCCAATCTTCTATGTTCACTGAGTGGGCCCCACAGAGCTTCAAAGATCAGTTCATGACCAGTAACAAGTTTTAATCACATTAAGTTTAAATATTCTCCTTCTAGTTGTACTAAAATGGTACGGCGCCACTTTCACACCCAAGACCTTCATGACTTTGCCAGAAATACAATGTTGTGCCCTTCAGTAACACCTCTTCTCTCCTTATTTACTCTAAGATGTGTCTTTCTACTTATACTCAAGTAAGAGTGTGACCTCATCTCCTATCTCTTTTCCCTGCATGCTTTTAACTTAACATTTCGGGACACTGTCACTCTCCTCAATGAATTATCTTCGAATCCTCTTTTGAGTCTTTAAACTTTTGTTTTATTAATGAGACTGAGAACCTTTAAAGTGGACTGTGAACCTTCAGTTATAGGACTACTTAAAACCCAAGTGGTCACTGGGTAATGAGATAAGAGCTCTAGACTCCAGGTCCAGTCAGACTGCACAGCAGAACTCTGGAACTTGTAGCTGGGTTCAATGTGTTGTTGCCAGGAGTATTGTTTGAATAATCCTAAAACAAAAGAACTCATTTCAAAAAGAATGAACTCTTTGAGAGATAAAACATTATAAAATAGGTCAGCCCTTTGTCCCTATTTCAGGATATTTCTACGTAAGGGAAATTTTGGAATAAATTTACAGAATTATTTTATACAGATATCACCTAGACATTCTGTTAAGTATTTTAACTTGTCCAGGTTGTTATGAGAAAAATATATGTGAGAGTAAGGGGAAATATTTACTTGAACCTGTCACCATCTCAAAGCCAGGATCCATATGGACAGAGTCTCTTACAAGATGATGCTAAAAAATCATTCTTATTCAGTGCTTAGTGTTCATAGCCTCTCCCTACATCATGGACTCAGACTCTCTGTAGCTATAAGTCCAAAATATACTCTTCTTTCTAGAAGTTGTCATGGTGTTTTATCACAGCAACAGAAAAGTGACTGATACACAAACTGATGAGCATGTCCACAGCCCTGTGGTTACCGGTTTCTATACTCTCTTGTTTAGTAAGAAGAAAATTTAAGATCTGACTTCCTGACAGATATCCATAGCAACATAGCTTTGTCTTCAGTTGACACAAAACTGTACATTAGAGCTTACTCTGACATTACTAGCTATTTGTTTAGTAGACATCAGGATTCTGTTTGCATATCCCCATAAAAATTATCTATCTTTCAAGGATATTAGAAGTGTTTGGGGGGCTAAAATAACCCTAGATAATTTGGTTCTGGACCTACAACTCTACATAGTCAAAGAGCTTCTAGTCAGTCTTGCAGAATGTTCTCATGAGCATAAGGGTTTTTGTTTTGTTTTGTTTTGTTTTCTGAGAATTTCAGTTCACTATGGTACAATTGCTATAATCAAATAATTATTTTCTTCTAACTCTTGAATGTTGATAGACACACCCAGGAATAGTCATATCCATGAATAAATGAGACAAGGGATGCCCTAAGAGTTCACTTCTCAAAGCTACACGTTGGTGGTGACTCTTAGCCATAGAAAAGCTATGGGACACTAACAGAGGCAGAGACGGGAACAGGTAGTCACCACATGTCCCTTTATGAAAGCTCTGCAAGTCATACAATATTTGTATGCATCATCACTCAGCAATCTGGCTTCTGCAATGTAGCTCCTTAAGAGAACAATGGCATGTGTCCTATTGGTAATCTCATCACAGCACTACTAAATATTTTTGAATGAATGAATGAACTAATGAATGAATGGTAACAATTAAGCACTTGGCACAGCTTTAGGTAAAAGCAGATCAAATAATGTCTCCAAAGATTATCTTCTGCAACGCAGAGCTTAAAGTAAAGCTAAGCAGGAAAAAATTGCTTTGGCCATTTGAATGCAGATGTTCCACATTTCTTTTTATCCCCTCCTCCCATAGCCCACCCTCCATCTCCAGGCATCCTTATGAGTATTTAATGCCTTAATTCTCTCATAGTTATTAATTACCTTCAATCGTTGTCCAGCTAATGCAGGGTTAACAATATTCTTATCTCAGAGGAGCAAGAAGGAGAGATTAGTTGTTTTATCATTTAAGTAATGAGAATTTTACACTTCTCTAAAGAGATTTATGAGAGTAATTAGTCAAAGCTAGAGTTTCCAGTCTGAATGTTATTAGGTGTCATAATTAATCCTAGCAGGGTGAACTGTCTAGCAAAGTAAGAGAATGATATGAAATTTCAATTTGAGGCATGTGGAAATATATAGAAATATGTATTAGCAATTGACTTCAATAAACCATGTACTTGGGATATTGGATCACAGCATCATAAAACAGCAAAGAACCCTTGTGTGTGTGTGTGTGTGTGTGTGTGTGTGTGTGTGTGTGTGTGTGTGTGTGTGTGCTGAGGATTCAATTTCAGGTCTTGTGAATGTCAAGCAAGCTATTTACCAATAAGCTACATCCCAGTCACACACACACACACACACACACACACACACACACACCAGCCCTGTTTGACAATTAGAAGTTCTAGATAACCACCTGGGACTCCTGTTTCTCTAGTTTAAAACCAGGATAGAAATAAAGAACTAAGGCCCCTCTAGACCTAGCTAAACACAGACAGCAATGTTTCTTGAATGAAGCCGCAATAGTTAACAACTCTGCCATGCAGGCTAGGATTGAAGTCTTTATCCCTAAATAGAAAGGAAAATAAGTCTTTGTTAGCCTCACTGTATCACATTCCAATTTTTCATGGACAAGTTCTCATTTAGACTCCCTCAAATAAGAATGCTGTCCCTCTTGGAATCAGAAACACCTTGGACTGACACCTTAGATCCCACTCCCCCTAGAGGAACACCTGACTAAGTCTTTATGTTGGGGGGAGAAAACTGGATTTGCCAGGAGTGGAGGCTGAACTAAGCAATATTGGGACCTTGGGACCTTGGGACCTTGGGACTGCCTGCCCATGGTGGGGAAGGGGAGATGTGGAGAAGAGAGAATGACCTGATGTGGTGGGAGGGGGAAGGGAACCTTGAATAAGGTTATACAAGGATAGAAAATGTGACTTCTTTATTCATAATAATAAAAAATGACAAACAAATGAATGTATAACATGTGAAAGAAAACCAGGAACTTTTATATGGAGTGAGGGGATCATATGCAAAACTATACTTGAAATAGAGACTTTTATGATGAAAGTTCTTTCTTTGAAGTTGTTTTGAGGTGATATATTGTATATTTAATAAAATCAGTCTGGAATATTAGAGAACAGAATCACCTACAGTCAAGTCGTGATGGTCAGATAGTAGTGAGCCATGCATTTAATCCCATCACTCAGGAGACAGAGACCTTTCTGAAATTCTGTGAGTTCAAGGCCTAACAGCCAGGCAGTGGTGGCACACCTTTAGTCCCAGCACTTGAGAGCAGAGGCAGGAGGATCTGGGTGAGTTTGAAGCCAGCCTGATCTACAAAGCAGGTTCAAGGACAGCCAGGACTGTCACACAAAAATCACTGTGTTGAGGAGGGGAGGGGGAAGGCTGGAAAGATGGCTCTGTCCTCTGATATTCCAGATTGATTTGATTTTATTAAATATACAATGTATCACTGCACTGTTTCAATTTTGTCTCTTAAAACTCACCTCTATATGATTATCTGCACCACAAGAGTACATAGAAAGAGATGCTTCATGTTCATTGGGGATAATTTAACATCAAGGTACCATGAAGATGAGTTGTAGCTTCTTTGGTTTTAGAACATATTCTTTCTCATACACAACTGTCTCCTTAGATTTCATAGCCAGAAATACTATAGATGCTATGGTTAGTATTCAAGTTAAAAATCTGTAACATTTAAAAATTGTTTTTAATTATATGTGTATGTGTGATAGAGGAAAGTTTTGTGCATATGAGTGCTGGTGCTCACTGAGGCCAGAAGACAGTGATGGACCCCTGGGCTAGAGTTCCAAGCAGATGTGAGACACTTAGCATGGGTACGGGAATCTGAGTTCAGGCCCTTTGCTAGAGGAACAAGTCCTTAAATGCTAAGCCATCTCTTCAGCACTGGCTTTTAATTTCTAAACACAGAAATAGTAAAACAACCTGGGCACAATTTTCTTTATTAATTTTACCACTGATATTCTTGGTAGATACCACCTTGAAGTTTATTTTTAGTATAAAGTATATAATTTATTCCTTTATTTCTCAGTTTGCTTCTTTAGCTTTTCTGATCCCAAGTTAGATCCTACTTTATTCATGTATATTTTAAACATAATATGTAATATAATGACAGGTAGTCAACTTAGTATTTCATCATCATTGTATTTAACATCTTATTGTAACACTATTGGTGCATGAATGCATTAGAATCTTTCATTGTTCTAGCACTGGTCAGGAACAAAATATACTTAAAAGTTTTTTTCAGTTGAAAAAACAGAATGCTGTCCCTAGCTGGGTAGTGGTGGTGCATACCTTTAATCCCAGCACTTAAGAGGCAGAGGCAGGCAGGTCTCTGAGTTCAAGGCTAGCCTAGTCTATAGACATTTTGGTTACTCACCCCTTTTTGTACCTTTGAGCTTTTGGCTGCTGCACATAGTTCCTCATTATCCCCTTTCCCTTCCCCTCCCCCTCTCCCCACATGGCTCAGATCAATCTGGCCATGTCTACTCTGAACTCTTCCAAATGTCCCTTCTGCTGGCTATGCTCTCTCTTTTATCTACAATAAACTTCTCCTCCTCCACACCTAGGAGCTGTCATGTCCTTTTCTTTGTAGTTTTTTTTGTTATTATTATTATTAATATTTACCTAGCAGCTTTTTAAAAAAGCATTTTAGGGGGCTGGAGAGATGGCTCAGCGGTTAAGAGCACCGTCTGCTCTTCCAGAGGACCCGGGTTCGATTCCCAGCACCCACATGGCAGCTAACAACTGTCTGTAGTTCCAGTTCCAGGCAAACACCAAGGCAAA
>PVIH01004984.1:44208-56618 GCA_004025045.1 Sigmodon hispidus | reverse complement strand
ATTGTGCCGTTATTTTCATAACAACCCAGGGAAATCAACAAATGCCTATCAGTAGAAGGCTAGCTCACTAAGCCACGACATTTACAAAAATGCAGCAATGGGCCAGGGCCTGAATACATCATATACTCCTAATATAGTGGACCAGGAAGTACACAAACTCTTTTATGACATTTTTTTTTACCAAAATTAGCTTAAATTTATGTTTGTTGTTCTGTAACTGCTAATTAGTATATGGAGCATTTTCTTCCAGATTGGAATACATTAATTCTTTATAATCATGTTGAGAAGAATAAGAGAAATCTAAAAGTTGATTGTTAGTTAACATAAACAAATTATTATTGATTGTGTTTTACTATGCTGGATAAGGGTATTACAGTTAAGTGAGATGGTCCTGTTTTGATAGATGCATCCTAAGATATTTAGTGGTAAAGTGGCATGAGGCCTAGGGCAGTTTACAGCATCTGATAATGATGCTAAGATAAAGCACTGAGAATTCTCAACTAGCTGGAGTCTGACTAGACAAACCTGTGTAGAAGTGCTGTTTGAAATAAAATGTAATTATCTGAGGCACAGAATAGCTTTAGAGAAGTGTACTGAATTAGTAACTACCATTGAACTTGTGTTAATCTTCTCAGAAAATATGCTGTGTGCTTTTCTAACTCTTTAAGCAATTGTACATTATGTGAGAGTCACCCAATTTCTTCTACCCTAGCTATTCTTATATGTGCCTCATAACTGACCTTAAACATAAATGAATCTAATCTAATCCATCAATATGTAGCATACAATCCTAGAGAAACTGACATGGCCAGTTGCCATCAGTGAAGAGAATGGAACGGTGCCTGTGTATTTTTAAATACAAATACCAACAGAAGTGCCATTTCACTCTATTCCTATAGAGAAACTAATTTAACATTCCTGCTCAGACATCTTCTTCCATTTGTAAACTGCAGTAAGAATCACACACACACACACACACACACACACACACACACACACACATTGCAACTGAGCCGCTTAAACGAGGGTAGGAAGAGTCTATGGAGAATCTGGAAAGAAAGATGAGGCTGAGAAGCCTCTACTGCAACAAAACAAACATGTTCCTATTTGCTTTAGCAGCCTAATTCACTTGCAGCAAAGGCAGAAATAGATGCTGTTCTCCTTTTACTGAAGGTATGTAGGACTACTGTTTAAAGACACTGCTGATAACAAACACCAACGTTAACATCTACCTCAGGGTATAGCAGAATATGCTTCATCAATAGCATAAGAGTGAAAAGTAGCTGCCATGCATTAAATGCTTACAGCATGCCTCTCACCAGTCTTTGATCAGACACAAACCATACACCTATTCATGTTTTTTTCTTTTTTATTATTATTTGGTGATTCTACGTTATAAACCTCATAAAACTCAGTTATCAGTCCTCTCACTTTCATACCCACTCTTATGATCTGCCCATTTACAAACAAGACCATTCATGCTGCTCATTAACTTACTAGAGCATAATTAAACTCCCTGTGGCCAGAACCTTAAAGAAAACAAGTCCTTCCTCACCCACACCCCTGCCATAGGCCATCAATGCAGAAGTGAAGCCCTGTGCCATTTAAGTATGTTCTAGCCTTGAGCTCTTGTATACAATGACATTAAAAAAAAAAGTCCACTAATGAGTAAATACATCCCCTACTTCTCTTTCCGGATTTGTGATACCACACTCAGGAGGATATTCTCCAAATCCATTAATTTGCCTGCAAATTTTAGAATATCATTTTTCTTACTACTGAGTAGTACTCCATTGTGTAGATGTACCAGAGTTTGTTAATCCATTCTTCAGTCTAGGGGCATCTAGGTTGTTTCCAGGATCCTGCTATTCTACATACTGCTGCTATGAACATAGTTGAGTTAATGCTTTTGGGGTACAAATGTGTGTCTTTAAGGTATATGCCTAAAAGTGGTATTGCTGGATCCATGGGGAGATTGATTCCCAGTTTTCTGAGAAGCCACCATACCACATTTTAGACTGGATGAACAAGTTTACACTCCCACCAATAATAGAGGAGTGTTCCCCTTGTTCCACATCCTCTCCAGCATAGGCTATCATCTGTGTTTTTAATCTTAGCCATTCTGACAGGTGTAATGGTATCTCAAAGTTGTTTTGATTTGCATTTTTCTGATGGCTAAAGATGTTGAGCACTTTTACCTGTGCTTTTCAGCCATTTGTAACTCTTCTGCCAAGAATTCCCTTTTTAGTTCTGAACTCCATTTTTTAATTGCGTTATTTAGAGTTTGGGGCTCTAGTTTCTTGAGTTCTCTATATATTTTAGAAATCAATCTTCTGTCACTTGTAGGGTTGGTAAAGAATCTTTTCCCATTCTGTAGGCTGTTGTTTTGTCTTATTGACTGTGTCTTTGGCCTTACAGAAACTTCTCAGTCGCAGGAGGTCCCACTTATTGATTGTTGATCTTAGTGTCTGTGCTACTGGTATTATATTTAGAAAGTCAACACCTGCCCATAGCTTCCGGTTCTGCTCCTGGGACCAAGTGCTGTCTGCAGAGTCCCAGCGCACTCTGGAGCAGGGGCAGATAAACTCTGCAGGTCATCATACACGCAGCTCCTGCTGAGGGAAGTTGCACGGCCACCCACCGCCACCTTGAACTGAGTGAGCCATCATCTGCAGGGGTCTCTGAAGGACAGACTCAGACGCTGACCAGAGAGGGGACAGGAGGCACACAAACCCAAATGCCACAACTGACCAGGAGCCATCTAATCGTGAACCACTGAACATTCAATGGAAAAAAGATAGTATATTTAACAAATGGTGTTGTCATAGCTGGATGGAAGTGTGTAGAAAAATGCAAATAGATCCGAGCCTGTCACCCTGCACAAAACTCAAATCCAAGTGGATCAAAGACCTCAACTTAAACACAGCCACTTTGAACTTGATAGAAAAGAAAGTGGGAAATACACTTCTTCAAATTGGCACAGGACACCACTTCCTAAATATAACACCAGTGGCACAGGCACTAAGACCAACAATCAGTAAGTGGGATCTCCTGAAGCTGGGAAGCTTCTGCAAAGCCAAGGACACTGTCAATAGGGCAAAACGCCAGCCCACAGAATGGGAAAAGATTTTCACCAACCCTACAAGTGATAGAGGACTGATCTTTAAGATATATAAAGAGCTCAAGAATTTAGAGCCCAAAACCCTGAATAACCCTATCAAAAAATGGGGTACAGATTTAAAAAGGGTATTCTCAGCAGAGGAACTACGAATGGCTGAAAGGCACCTGAAAAAGTGCTCTTCATCTTTAGCCATCAGAGAAATGCAAATCAAAACAACTTTGAGATACCACCTAACACCTGTTAGATTGGCTAAAATAAAAGGCACAGATGACAGCCTATGTTGGAGAGGATGCGGAGCAAGGGGAACACTCCTCCATTGTTGGTGAGAGTGTAAGCTTGTTCAGCCACTTTGGAATACAATATGGAGGTTTCTCAGAAAATTGAGAATCAATCTCCCCAAGGACCCAGCAATACCACCTCTAGGTGTATACCCTAAAGAGGCACATTCACACTCCAAAGGTATTAGCTCAACTATGTTCATAGCAGCATTATTTGTAATAGCAAAAACCTGGAAACAACCTAGATGTCCCTCTACTGAAGAATGGATTAACAAACTGTGGTACATCTACACAATGGAATACTACTCAGCAGTAAGAAAAAACGATATCCTAAAATTTGTAGGCAAATGGATGGATTTGGAGAATATCCTCCTGAGCGAGGTATCACAATCTCAGAAAGATAAGCAGGGGATGTACTCACTCACTAGTGGTCTCTAAACAAACAAACAAGAAAAAAAAAGCCAAACATGCCCAAGCGACAAACCACACCCACTGAACAGCTTGGGATCAGAAATACCCTGGACTGACCCTTCGAACCCCACTCCAACTATAGGAATACCAGACTCATTCTTGAGGGAGGTTGGACAAAACTGGATTTGACCAGGAGTGGTGACTGATCCAAGCATTATTGGGTCAGTGGGACCATAGGACTGTCTGCTCCCTGCCCAGCGAAGGGATGGGGAGTTGCAGAGAAGAAAAATGTCAAGATGTGGTGGGAGGGGGAAGGGACCTTGAATGAGGATATACAGGGATGGGAAAAAAAAATTTCAGAGGGAAAGCTGAACACATAGTAAATATATGTGTAGCAATCTTATTTGCATTACCACCCTTGATAAGCCAAGCTTATGATTCTTATCCTGTTCATAGTTATTGTTAACTTTTCCTCATTTTAAATTCATGTTACTGTTTTTTTGTTAAATACAAAATAAAGAAGGAAAAAGAAAAAAAAAAGAAAGAAAGTCAACACCTGTGTCAATGCTTTGGAGGGTATTTCCCACTTTCTTTTCTGTCAAGTTCAGTGTGGCTAGATTTATGTTGAGGTCTTTGATCCACTTGGATTTGAGTATTATGCAGGGTGATAGGTTGTGTATCTATTTGAATATTCTACACACTATCATCCAATTAAACCAACACCATTTGTTGAAGATACTATCTTTTTTCCATCGAATATTTTTGACCTCTTTGTCAAAAATAAGGTGTTCATAGGTATGTAGGATAATGTTTGGGTCTTTAATTCAATTCCATTGATCCACAAGTCTGTTTTTATGCCAGTACCAGGCTGTTTTTATTACCGTAGCTCTATAGTATAACTTGAAGTCAGGGATGGTAATGCCTCTTAAGGTTCTTTTGTTGAGCAAAATTGTTTTGGCAATCCTGGATTTCCTGTTATTCCAAATGAAATTGAGTATTGTTCTTTCAAGGTCTGTAAAAAATATTGTGTTGGGATTTTGATGGTCAGTGCATTGAATCTGTAGATTGCCTTTGGTAGAATTGCCATTTTTACTATGTTGATCCTACCTATCCAGGAACATGGGAGAGCTTTCCATTTTCTGATATCCTCTCCAATTTCTTTATTCAGTGATTTAAAATTTTTGTCAAATAGGTCTGTTACTTCTTTGGTTATAGTTACTCCAAGGTATTTAATGCTATTTGCAGCTATTATAAAAGGTGATGTTTTTTATATTTCTTTTTCAGACTTTTTATCTTTAGTATATAGGAGGGCTACTGATTTCTTTGAGCTAATCTTGTATCCTGCTACATTGCTGAAAGTGTTTATCAGCTGTAGAAGTTCCCTGGTAGAATTGTATGGGTCACTTATGTATACAAATACAAATAGAGATAGTTTCACTTCTTCTTTTCAAATTTGTATCCCCTTAATCTCCTTTTGTTCTCTTATTGCTTTAGTAAAAACTTCAAGAACTATATTCAATAAATAAGAAGAGAGGGTACAGCCTTGTCTAGTTCCTGATTTTAGTAAGATTGCTTTGAGTTTTTCTCCATTAAGTTTGATGTTGGCTGTCAGCTTCTCATAAATCCACTTTATTATACTGAGGTATTTTCCCTGTATTCCTGATCTCTCCAGGACTTTTATCATAAAGAAATGTTGAATTTTGTCAAAGGCTTTTTCAGCATCTAAGGAGATGATCATGTGTTTTTTTCCTTCAATTTGTTTATATGATGGATGACATTTACAGTTTTCCATATTTTGTACCATCCCTGGATTTCTGGGATAAAGCCTACTTCACCATGGTGAATGACTTTTTTAGATATTGTTGGATTCGGTTTGCCAGAATTTTGTTGAGAATTTTTGCATCAATGTTTGATTCAGGATTATAGTTACATTCATTTGTGAGGGTAAGGTTAAGTATTTAGAACAGTTAGAAATTATAATACTTTAAAAAATAGTTTAAGAAGAAACCTAATAAAGGGTTCTCCTCTGGGGCCCACAACTTAGCAGTTAATTAGATCTACAGTACCAGGCATGTATGCCCTATTATTGAGTAGGTCTTAAATCTGAGTAGGTGGCTGTTTATTACCACCAAGATATCGGTGCCACCAATGTACCCTTGGGTGTATCTTGCTGTGTTGGCCATTGTTGTGGTTAGAAGGCTTTGTTTCTGGGAAGAACTTTGGATTGTTTCTTTTTCTTGGCAGCTTGCATGCACCTTATGGGAAGAATGCTTTTCTGGAGTTGTCTCAAAGTTTTGCTGTAAAAATTTGCCAAGATATAGTCACAGCCATAGTTAAACTAATGGTTTTCAATGATTGTGATATTTCCAGTGATTGTGATTTATCCTTGTAAAGCTTGGGAAGTTCTCCTTAAAGAACCTAGATTCCTAATACATGAAAAATTGAACTGTTTTACTGTGATATCCCATAGTGAGAGGAGAAAGAGAAAGATGCTGGGTCTTCAACAGTTACATGCTCAGGCCCTTTGCCCTGAGCCAGGCCCACACAGAAAGCTCATGAATGTACATGAAAAACAGCTGGCTCACTCTTGAGTCTTCACTTCTCCCTTTCTTTAAGAGGGATCTGACTATAGATTCTGAATTCCAGGTGATACAGTTTTTCCTTGGTACCCTATATACAACTCTATGTCTGAAAAAGAACACAAACACTGGTAGAAGTAAAAATCTCTGCCCTAAAAACCTTATATGTGACTCATATACAGTAGAAAATAATTCTGAGACTCTCATTCACAGTGGCCCAAATGGGCAAGAATGATAACTGAGGCCTAGACAGTATAGTCAGATCTCAACATGGCCAGTCTGCGTAGCTGTGTTCTGCTGTCTACAATACAGCTCTTACCTGTTGCTCTCAGAAAATCAATTAGACTGCCCAGTGGCTAAGCCTCCCCTGGCCACACAAGGACATCAGTGTACCAGCTTCCCTGACAACTTTGTGGACACAGCCACCCACTGCCTGTTGGCTTAGGTGTAGAAACCTGAGATTTTCCTCAGGAAGTTTTGCTCATGGCTATTTTCACCCACAATCTGTGTTTCCTTCACATCACAGTTATCACAGGAGTATGGCAGGCAAACAACCTATTTACTCCATTTCATGGATTAGTAATTATAGTTAAAGTATTTTATTTAATATAGTTGCCAATTTCAAAATCCCTACTTCACACCTAACTGTTCTTTGATCTCTATTCTGAGGTCAAAGGGCACTTTCTTCTCTATTGTTTTAATGCCCTCCCATTGACACCTTGAAAAGCAGGGTTCTTGGCTGTGGACTTGCTTTGACACAGTCTTTGCAGACAGACTTGCCTCTCTTTCTTTTAGACCTGGTTAATAATGGGCTGTGGAGTAGAACTATCTTCTGATAATTCTTTTGTTTCCCTGCTGCTTCATAAACTAGTTTTTGGTCAAAATCTAACTTTTCCAGTACCCCAGGAATTCAAATTAAAAGATCTGCAGGCAACTCCATTTCAGACTTTAGGCATAAACTCTCTTATTTGTAAGAACATCTTTCTGTCTTTGTTCTCACTTGAGTCACACTCAGATTTACCATCTCCTTGAAGATCTTTAGTTAAGGAGTGAACGAACCAGAGCAAATCCCCACACTACAGCTTTTCCTCCCTTTCTTTTTAATTAGAGCCAAATTGCAATGTCATCTGCAGTCCATAAAACTGGCAGGTCACCACAGTAAATATAACAGTCATTTCCCAGGATCCTTCCTGCTGCCTTAATATTGTCCCTAATGTCTTGATTTCTCTCCACATCAGTAGCAACTTTTGCATCTTATATTCTTATAGAATTTTATATGCAGGGTATGTTGCTTTAAAACCAAATATGTAAAGTAGTTGAACTTCTATGGGGCATAGCAGCTTACTAGACAAGCACAGGCAGGAAAAGGCTTGTCTTGCTTTTTTAGCTACCATGTGCATCCTCAGGAACCTATATTTCTTCCATCCTCATCTTCACTGGCCACTTTATTTATGCTAAAATATCACTTTAGTAGCTCCACCTACAGTCAGGGAAGAAAAGACCCTGAAAATGTCATGGCTTGGGACACTATAAGCAGACACAAGTCAGAGTACTAAATTTTCTCCAAAACTAAAGGTGTTACCTTATTCGCTAGGGTAACGCCGTACTCCAAGACCTGCCAAATTATAGTTATAGGTTGAATCAATCAACAGTCTTGTCTGCTGGGACTGAGAAAGACTTGAGAATCTTTTGGTGAAAGTGGGTGGAGGACAGAAAGGAGGTTGAGTGGAGACTTTCTTTGTTTAAGTTCCTATACCATTATATTGGAGCAGTGTTTCTCAAAATGCAGCTCATGATGGATACAATGCAAAAGGGGATCTGAATCCCATTAACATCTGAATCAGAAGGCCCTCCAGGGTCAGGTGCAGGAAGCTGCATCACAACACTTTGCTATTTTAGGGACTGATGGCCCTGCAGAATTTTTGGTGCCTCATGTGATTCAAATTTCTGTCCTATGTCATCTCCACAGAGCAGATGCTAAATGGATCTGCAGATGTCATCTTACAAAATTGATAATTTTTTTCTTTTTTTTTTCAGCAGAATTTGTCTGGCTGTTTGTGGCCTTGATAGTTTCCTGTGGGATCAATGCTCTGTGAACAGTGCCATTTGAAGAGACTATTTTCTCTTGTATTAATTTTATTTCCAGAATAAAATTAAAAGAAAGTACAATTTAAAATAACAACAATTAGCAGGGAAAATAGATGTAGAAATTGATCACTTTTCATTTTATTTTCCTTTTTTGGTGTTAGGATCAAGCCCAGGGCCTAATGTTTGCCAGCAGGAGTAATATAATTAGGGCACATTTCCAGCCCTAGTGTATTTATTCAATATAAGCAAAAAAAATTTCTATGACTTGCCTTTGATGACTTGAAGTAGAATCTATATTAAAAATGTTTTCAGTGTTATTCATTCAATGGCCACATGGGACATTGTTTTCCAGTTTCTGGATAGTGTGACGTAAGCCTCACCTTCCCCGAGAGTACTGGCTTTTATATCGGGAAGAATAATAGGAAGAAGTAATACTGCACTGCTGATATAATGCTTGTATATGCTGGGCCTTGTTCTGGAGTTTACATTCATTTGTTTCATACAATAATTGTAGGTATGTATTTTCACATATGTCATGAGCTCCACTTCTCAGACTGAGGTGAGAGAGATGTGATAATGTGTGCATGTAAATCTACATGCAGCTTCAGAGGCTGTGCTTGGGCCAGAAATGCTGGCTGTCACCAACTCTCAACCCATACTATGGAATATTGTCTCGTGAGCCACAAATGGCTTGTTGAAGCCTTAAAACTTGATAACTAGTTGTAGCATCTTACAGTGAGTAAAACATGCTTTTAACATTCTGAATTATGGTCTTTACTGAAAAATCAGAAGATCCATGATGACAGAACAAGACAACAACATATATGGCACCTAGTGACAGAACATGAGTAGCCATAGAATTCTAATGGCTATATTTTCTTATTGGCAACAGCTTCTTTGACTCCTCATCACTTCCTACTGCTGAGACTTAGAGTCCAACCCTCAAGGCACAAAGCAGTGCAAAAAAAAAAAAAAAAAAAAGCACACGGATTTGAAAGACTAGATTCAGCATTCATTCTCACTGCATGCTTATGAAGGTCATTTAACCACCTCATATCCCACTTCCTTTATTTCTGGTTGGGCAATAATAATTACCCATTTTACATTTCGTAATACTTATGAAGACTTATTATATTAAGCTGTGTCTAACTAGGAATAAACACCACACACTGCTGTGTGAAATGCTCTTGTACACTGTAAAGATTTGTCATTCCAACTGATTTAATAAAATGATGATTGAGCCAGTTGGTGGTACATGCCTTTAATCCCAGCACTTGGGAGCCAGAGGCCGATGGGTCTATATGAGTGAAAAAGGCCAGCCTGGTTGGGCCACAGAACAAGCTGTAGGATAGGTTCCAAATCTCCACAGAGAAATTCAGTTTCAAAACAAAACAAAACAAAAATGCTGATTGGCCAGCAGCTAGGCAGAAAGTATAGGCAGGGCAACCAGACTAAGAGAATGCTGGGAAGAGAAAGGGCAGAGTCAGAGAGACTCCAACCAACCACTAAGCAAGGAAGACATGTAAAAATAAGGTAACAAGCATAAATAGAAATATGGGTTAATTTAAGTGTAAGAATTAGCTAGTAACAAGCCTGAGCTATTTAGCCAAACATTTATAATTCACATAAACCTCTGTGTGTTTGTTTGTTTGGGACTGGGCTGGCAGGACAGAAACTTCCAATTACAACATACCACTGGTAGACAAATGAAAGGCACAACATAAAACCTATCTACTATGGGAAGAGAAAGGGCATCATTTTGCCTTTCTATCTCAAGTCTTTCATGATCTATATTGTAAAATAAATTTTGTGCACTCAAAAGTCACAGTTAAAAGCTTGGGATGTGAAGCAGTGGAGAGTCCTGGACTAAAAAATGCAAGGCCATGAGTTCAATTCCAGAGCTTCAAGAAAACAAAACTAAAAAACAAAAACAAACAAACCTTAGCACATTCTTTAGAGTGGAAACTCCAGTTCATCTCTGAGTGTCCGACTCAGAATATTTATATTGTCTGGTTCCTGGATCCATTGTTATTAGTAAGGAAAGGTAAAACAACTTTTATTTAGTACTAAAAGGAATTCTTCCCTAATTTACTCATTAATCTGACCAAAGCATCTCCAACGCAGAGAAAGTTTGAACTAACCATCTCAAAATGTTTGTAATGTTAGCAAACACCTTTTATACCTCTTAGGACTTATTTGTAATCAAATATTTTGTTAACTTGAAAAAAAAATAGCACACACATCATACATTGCTTGCCACATGTCATCTGAAGTGACAGGGAGACAAGTGAAGGTGGGCTCCTGACTTGCTGACAGTGCATCCAGTCATCTTTAGTAATTTACTAAATCCATGATACATCGTTAACATTCAGCACATCACTTGAAGGGCCATAATGAAAATTTGCATTTGGCTCAACTGTACAGTTTAGACAAATATTTATCATGGTCCTAGTATCTGACTTGCAAAGAGGAAAACAAGCCAAGAGGTTTTTGGTCATTGCTTAGCGCCTGTTTGTAAAGGAGAAATGAACCAGACTCTGCCTATGTCAGACCCTGAAGGTCTCTGGAGGAAGTCAGCTCTTGTCTTTCAGGGGAGAGGTCAGTTTAAGAAACTTTTGATTAACCGTAAAAGACAATGCAGAGGAAATAAGAAATCTGTCTTGTCAAACATTTAAAGGGTTGTCACATGGAAAAGAGAATAAACTTGACCTCTATTGTTTTGAAAAAACAAGCTGGAATTCAGACGTGGTTAGAATTTCATAATTATTAAGAAATGACTTTCTACCCAATCTAAAATAGATCTATTTTTTTTTAATCAAAGGAAAAGTTAAAACCTTACTGTTTGACATTCATATGCATTTTCTTGTAAAGAAATACAGTCTTTGAGTGTATGATTCAGCCCTTCAAATAATACATTGCTTTAAAAATTACCATTCTAGACTGATTAGGTAGCCCAGTAGGTAAAAGGGTCTTGAAGCATTAGCCTGGAAATGTGAGTTTGAGCCTCAGACTCCTACATGAAGGTAGAAAGAAAAAAATTAACTCTGAAACATGTCCTCTGTCCTCCACATGCAAGCCTCTGTGCCTCCATGTCATATATACACAATAAAAATAAATATTTTTTAAATGGTCACCCTGTAGGATTATAAAGTTTTTCTGGAGTGGCTGCCCTTGGCCTGGTCATTTTCAGACAGTATCCTTTTGGAAAGAGCTGATGCAGGAGGTTTTGAAAAGTCATTCTTGCTGAGAGACCCCCAAAGGCCTCCTTAATCCCCTCCAAAAAGCCCCTTAATCCTGCAAACTAACTTGGTAAATAGCATCCAGCTAAATAGTAAGTGTTTCCAGTGTGTTTTTCACTCATGACTCAAAGCAAGGAAAGAGTAAATAAACATGCCAGTAATGTTCTGTGAACTTCCAGACATAGAAAGAGAAGGGATGTGGCAACTGGGCCTGAGTGTCAACCCAGTCTGTGACACTAGCTGGTCGTAGAGCTATGTAAGGACAAATCTCTATTTCTTTGCTTGTCAGACTGCAATGGTGATAAAGACTTTAGAAGGTTTCCAAAAAAACTTAGATAATAGATAAATCTTTAACATAGTTCTGGGCTCTCGACATGTGTAACAGCCATTACTACTTTCGTGGTCCTTGGTGTAGCTGGTGCCACTGACTTATTCTTGTCTCTGTGTTCTGAGTTCATCCTGAGGAACTCTGTAGCCTCCATTCATCCTTTGTGCTCCCTGCATTTGAAAATCACTTTGCATAAAAGTGTGATAACATTTTTATACACAGCTGAGGACTGGGAGACAAAACTGTTTCTAAAGTGAATTTAATCACCAAAGAAAGTAAAGACTTCCTTGATTTTTTTTTTTTTTTTTTTTTTTTTGGTCAGTGCTTTCATAAGTATGCAACATAGTGAAGATTTAGAGATCTTTT
>PVIH01004984.1:21140-44108 GCA_004025045.1 Sigmodon hispidus | reverse complement strand
TTCTGATCTTTCCTTTTAAAAAATTATTATTACATTATCTATCTATGGTGTGTGTCCCACAGTACACATGGAGAGGGAGAGCACAACTCTTTCCTTCTGCCATATGGGTCTCAGGGATCATACTTGAGGTAATAACAGACACTTTTGCAACCTGAGCTCTCTCACTAATCTATGTTTCCTGATATTTAAATTAGGCATAGTAAAGACCTAGTAAAAATATTTTTGTGAATGAGTAAAAAGCACTTAGAACATTGCTGGACACTCAGTGACAATATGATGAGTGGTGACCATGGTGATTGATATAATGAAACCTTATAACAGAGACACAGTACAAAATTATAAACCAAAGCAGTCAGGATAGTAGACAGCAGACATGAACACCCCCCCCACACACACACACATTGAACCATTCATACTAATTTTAAACTGAAAGCCCCCTGTTTTTGACCTAAAGAGATTTGCAGCCATGCTAGAGGAGACTTGGCAGACATTAATGGTAATCCACTGAGATAAACCCTTGGGCCCTATCATCACATCCAACATGGACTATGTTTAAAGTCACCTTAAAAAATTTATGAGATATTATATATGTTTCCCTGTCGGGAGCTGTGACTGAGCTGCACCCTAAAATGGCGTCGGCTTCCGCCATCCGCCTTCCCGTCAGCGAGCGCTCCCTAGGGAACAACTCCTTATTTGACATGAGACGATCACATGAGTGAGCATCCACATGCATGGTCCAATGGGCAGCATCTACGTGGCAGGGAGTGAGTGGATCACCAGAGAGCTTTTAAGCCGAGAGCCAGGGGGAAGAAGAGGGAGAAGGGGAGAAGAAAGAAGAGTGTGCATGCTGAATAAAGGACCTGGTCAGTTGCTGCAGAAGAATCTGGTGTTGCGTCTTCCTTGCTGGTGAGGTGGGCACAACATTTCCCTAAAATATATACATGTATATATATAGGTGTGTGCTCATGTGTATATATGTTTTATATGCATATGTAAGCTATGTACTCAGCCTCCAAATTATAATTTTACATTAGATACATAGTTTTGCAATATAAAAGCTATTGATTTGGGGTCACAGCAAAAAAGAGTGCCACATATTTATGAAAATGATATATGAATGAAGCTAAATGTTCTGAGTTTAAGCACGGATCCACTGTCATTTCACTGGATAACTGAGCCTCATCCCTTGTCTCCTGACTCCGCTTCTCTAGTGACTGAAAAAAAGGGCAAATTAGTTAGTTTCCCAAAGTTTACTCAACTGGTATCAGGAATTGTCATAGTGACATATTTCCCAAGGAGCAATGTCTTTGGAATCATGGTTTTCTTATACTATGTAAATGTTTAAATATTTTGAGATATCCCTATGTAATCTTGACTCACATTTTGGAAGGCATGAGACAGCTAAATATTGAAGTACCTGCAGCTTTCATACTCAGACATGTGAAAGATGAAGAGAATAAAGAAAAGAAAGACAGGTGCACTCAAGGGGTGTGTCCCAGTTTCCAATTACTGCAGATTTTTGCTCTTTTTAGTTAGTAGATTAAGAATTAAGCAGATATTTCTCAATGGAAGAACCTCTCTAATCTCATAGTCAATGCTTTGGCCAGCCTCAAACAGAAACAATGAGAAACAAGGGCATTAGAAGCTGAGTTATCTTTGTCAGTGCATAGGAAAGGCAAGGCTGCAGGCTTCACATTCAGCCTGGGAGAGATGAGACACACATGACAGGAAAGATGAGTTTCCACAGCACAAACCCATCAGGTTGTAACACACAAGGACAAAGAAAAACAAAATATTTATTTCTATGTTTTTCCCACTTTTTTTTTTCCTCAATTGTCATTTTGTCACTTTAAATTTACTGTTTCAAGTGAATCAGAACATCCTTGTAGGCTGTTAATGACCTTCATGAATCTGGCAAATCAGTTATATTTTTTCCTACCATGTTTCTTCTTCAATGATTTTATAATTAATTAATTTGTCTCTCATCCAAGAAAAAGGTAGGGTCCCAAATTAGCCTGTGTAAACAATGGAAGCCCAAGGGCTCCCCTCACTCAGTAGCTGTTCAACCCTTCTCAAGCCTCATGACTCCTCAGTCTAGAATGACAATCATTCACAGTTTCTGGAACCAAAACAGAATGAAGACTTTCTCTGAGGGTTGGGTCTTAAGATGGCTTTTTTGTGGCATGCAAGCCTCAGCAGTTGGAGTTGGCAGGCAAGGAAGAAGAAAGGAACAACATCTCAGCCTAGCTAGGAAACCAGTAACAGAACAAATTAAGAGTACCACTGAAGTCCAACCTTTCTTGGAACATCTTGAGTCTTAAGGGGTAGCCTTCCTGATGGGATGTATCAACTGGGAGAAAACTGGAATGAAACAGAAACACTGTTTTGTCCTGCTCACAAAATATCAATATGAAAAATACTGGGAATTTCCAGGTGCATTCTGGAGGTCAGGGTTTCCCTTTCTAAAATTATTGTTCCAATCTTCTAAATATAATAATGCATGTCCTAGACCTCCAAGGAGATCCAGGTATCTTTACAAGAGGGAAGGTCAACACTTTACTGAGCAGTATATTTTATTTCTCTGAAGCCTTGAGTTATCCATGTCAGTGATTCTTCAAAAGTACATGCAAATAATGTGGGACCCATACATTGGAACGTATTGGGAATCATTTCCTGACACTTTTCCTTGCCCCAGAAACATACATAAACCTCAGAGTTGAGGTTTCAGTGTAGAATCCTTTTATAGACTCATGTTCTTCAACAGTTGGTTCTCACACAGTGGCCCTATTCTGGAAGGTTGTAGAACCTGTAGAAGCTTAGTATATTTTGTAGCTTGGTCTCACTATCTTTTCTCTGCTTTCCAGTCCACCAGAGGTGAAAGTGCAGAGACATTCTATGAAGTACCTGCCACAATAACTTCACAACCATGATCGACCACATCCCCTCAAACTTCCTGCCAAAGTAACCTCTTCCTCCTGGAAGCTGTTTCTTCTCAGGTGGTTGGTCACAACCACAGGAAAAATAGCTAATATCCCTCAGGAGGACAATCTATTCTCTGACCATGCTTCCAGCTCATATGTTGCTCATCAGTTCTCTTTAAATAGAAGACATTTGGTGCTTTTGTCTATAGAGGGACAACTGGTCTACAAGGGTGGGGGGAGTCTGTGTCATTCACTCTCCATGGAAAGTATTTCCTACTCTTCATCAGCCTTGCAGCTTCCTTGGAAATGCTGCTCAGCACACCATGACACCAAGAAAGTGATCACACTTAAAATACAAGCATTCAGTTCTTTGGGTACCAATTTGCCCTGGCCAGCAAGGTCTTTAACGTGGACCTGAAACTGGGGGTGAGACAAATGGAAGGCAGGAACACGAAAGAATGGAGGGGCAAGACAAAGACTTCTGATCAAGTCTCCGAAGCTTTATTATTTCAGCCAGCATTTAAACAGAATCTCAGTCATGCATGTAGCTGGGAGAAAAAGGGGTGGATATTTAGAAAAAGGTGGCAAGCCTGTGAGGAGAGGTAACAGGCAGGGTAGAATTGATATGGAAATCAATCTGCTCTCAGTTGAATGCCTGGAGAATGTCACCTGCTGGTCTAAGAGGATCAAAAGAAGCCACCTAGTCTTCTGACAAATGGCTATCTAGGGTGCAAACTGCTGGTAAATGGCTAGCTGTAGAAGCTAGCTTATAAAATATGGCTAAGTTAGGCTTTGGCTCCTGACACTACATGACTAAGGGGGGAAAGTCCCCAAAGTACAGACAATGGCATAATAAAATAAATGTACACGACATGATCATAGTTTCTCAAACAAAGCTTGCTGTTCCACAGTTTGGGGCCTGATGTTTATATTGTCTAAACTACTTTTCTTCCATATTCCCTTGCTTATCAAACTCCTGTTCATCCTTCAGTACCCACCTCATGTGTTAACTTTCTTTATGATGCTTCTATCAACTTGTAACTGCCAGAGAATCCATGCTGTGAGTTATTCTTATGATATATGCAAATGTCAGTGTGCAGGGATGGATAACCATGTAGAAGAAAGGTCTTTTAGGCAGGAGATATGGCTCAACAGTTAAAAGTATTTACTATTCTTCTATAGAACTGTAGTTCAATTTCAGACACCATTGTTAGGTGCCTCCCATTTGCCTATAACCCAGCACCCCTTTCTGGTCTCAGCTGGTACACACACACACACACACACACACACACACACACACACACACACACACTAAAGTAAATCTTTATTTGAAAATAAAGTTTTGTCGCCTGCCTGAGTGACTTCCTGAAAGAGACTGGGTCTGTGCTGCAGTCTCTGCCCTGATGTTTGGGTCCCAAGTGAAGGCTGAGAATGTGCCAACTTGTTTCTTCCTACTGGCGCATGGCACATCTAAGACAGTACTGATGAGTGTGTCACTCAGAAATCCAGTCAGAAGAATATAATTTGGCTTTCAACAAACTTTGCAAACACACATAATTAGAAAGCCAAATTATTCACCACTTGGGATCTGCAAAGGGAACCACTGTCAATCACTGCCCCTCTATCCCAACCACATGGTAATAAATCTATGTACAACTAGACATGTTCAGGGAATATCCTGCAAGCTGTACAATTGTTATTAATTAGGAGAGGTGGCTCTGTGTTGCATTTTTATACCTGAAATGATTCTGGGAGCTACATCTTCCTCTTTTACAGTCAGACCTCTTGTTGCCTCTGAGAACTGAACACAAGCAGAAAGTTCCAAGTTTCTGCCTGTAAATACTAAAGAGCCACATTATTGTTTTCAAAGACACTACAGAATCTTGTGATGCTTTTGGCAGGGGGGAGGGAAGGCTGTGCTTTTGCAGCCATGGGAAAGGGCAGCCTACCTCGAACAAAGTGCTAGCATTTAGTGTATCACTAAAGTGAATGAGCTGCCTCCCAGGGAAAGAAGATAAAGGATCTGAGCATCTTTTGGGAAGCAGGACAATGTGACGTGAGTTGACAGGACTAAGTTATGGGAGGGCATGACCAATATCACTCCTGATGGGCTAATGTCACCAGAGACCTTCAAGAAGTGCAGCAAAGCAATATGAAACACTGCAGTGGCTGAGCACCAGAGTAAGATTATCAGGCCATCAGCACCATGTCCTGCTATGTTACTCTCAGAGCTCATCCCTCATTTGCAGGTAATCAATCACCTTCGCACCTTCTGTTGTCTTGCTGCTTATACTGAAGCTGGGGGTGGAGGTGGGTCACAGACTCCCACTGTGGTACACTGGGCTGCTCCTCCCACTTCTCTGCAGTTCCAATGGCCACCTTGCTGTTCCAGATGAAAGGTCACCTCATAGTCCTGGTAACTGGTGGAACAATGTGATCATTAGCCAGCACAGTCCTGGACAAAGAAGCTTGATGATGTGTGGACTCAGAACAAGTGTGGGCTCTAGCAGGAGGGATCCCATTATGTTTCTATAGAACGTTTTTTTTGTTTTCTTTCACTGAAAATAGAAATTTTGTGATAAAATATATATCCTGACCATGGTTTCCTCTCTATTCATCATTGTTTCTCTCCACCTCCCTGCCCCATCCAGATCTACCCACTTTTTGTCCCTCATTAGAAAACAAACAGGATTTAAAAAATAATAAAATAAAATATACTAAATAAAACAAAAACTAACTCATTGGAATTGGACAAAACAAACAAGAAAAGAGCCCAAGAGAAAGCAAGAGCATCAGACACCCACTCATTGGCACACTCAGGAATCCCATAAGAACACTAAACTAGAAACTTTAATATATACACTAAGGACCTGCTGCAGGTTCTCTGGACCCTGAGTGGAAGGATTTAATGGAGGCATCTGTTTTTGGGCCAAGTGTTCCACGGTCTCTTACTCACTACATAATGTCTGGTGGTGAGTCTCTATATTTGTTTCCTTCTGCTGTAGGAGGAAGCTTCTCTGATGATGGCTGAGCAAGGTACTGACTTAACGAGCATAGCAGACTATAATTAGGAGTCATTTTATTGCTATATCTTTTTTGTTGTTTTACCTTAGGACTCTGGGATATCTAGTCTCTGGTTCTTGGACAATCAAGCAGTATGAGGTGTGGGTTTCATCTCGTAGAGTGAGCCTTAAGTCAAATTAGATATTGCTTGGTTACTCCCATGAGCTTTGTGCCACCATTGCCCTAGCATATCCTGCAGACAGAACAATATTGCAGATAAAATTGTTTATTTGTGGCAATGTTTTTGTTCACATTTTCTTTTTGGCAGTATGCAGAATACCTTGTACCAGAGATTCTAGAAACCAGGGGTGAAGGTTCCATGTAGGCACTTCTCCATGCTCAATGAGTTTAATAGGTGTTGTTCTCAGCAGTGAGGTCTTGCTTTCAGTTTGTGGAGAACAAGCTGTGGAACTGGAAATAGCCTGGATTGTTTCGGGATTTCCATGGGACAACTTTATCCAACAGCTCAATTAGACATAACCCAATCCTAGTATGGGAAGCTTCATTCGGTGACAAGAGATGCCCTATTGGGGCTCTGGCTCTCCCATTGTTTGGTGATTTCATTTAAATGATCTTCATTTATATACATATACATGTGTTAAGAAGCTTCTACAGAATTAGGTTTCCACACTACCCTTCAAATGGTCAGTTTTAGCTGTTTCCTCTCATATTCCCTGCCCCTCTTCTCTGCCCCTCCCGACTTGAGCCTCCCATTCCAGCCCCCATCCATCCATAAATACTTCATTTCCATTTTCTAAGAAAATATACCTGTACTTCTTAGTTCCTTACTCTATACCCTACTTCTGTGGCTTTATGAATTATAGCTTGGTTTTCTGACATTCATTGACAGATATAAGCACATACCATACTTGTCTTCCTGGATCAGGGTTATATTACTCATGGTAACTTTTTTCTAGTTCCATCCATTTATCTGTGAATTTCATTTCTTTTAATGGCTGACTAATATTTTGTTGTATAAATGTACTATTTTCTTTTAATCCAGTTTTTTATTGAGGGACATCTAGGTTGCTTCTGATTTCTGGCTACTATGAAAAGTGCAACAGTAAACATGGTTGAGCAAGTGTTCCTATGGCAGGATGTAGAGTCTTTTAGGTATGTGCCCAAAAGTGGTATAGATGGACCTGAGGTAGACCGATTCCCAGCTTCTTTTTTTATTTAAGAAAAAAAAAAATTAACTCACTTTACATACAAACCACAGATCCCCTTCTCATCCCTCCTTCTGATGTCCCCCAGGCTTCCCCCCAACTCCCCATCACTTTCAAAATGGTAAAGCCTCCTGTGGGGAGTCAGCGAAGCCTGGTACATTCAGTTGAGACAAGTCCAAGCCCCTTGATTCCCTGCATCAAGGCTGTGCAAGATATCCCACCATAGGAAATGAGCTCCAAAAAACCAACTGATCCACCAGAGATAGATCCTGATCCCACTTTCAGGGGACCCTCAAACAGACCAAGTTTCACAACTGTCTCCCATATGCAGACAGCCTAGTCAGGTCCCATGCAGGCTCCACAGCTGTAGGTCTAAAGTTCTTGAGTTCCCACTAGATTGGTTCCATTGTCTCTGTAGATTTCCCCATCATGATCTTGATAATATAATCCCTCTTCCCTCTCTTCCACTGGACTCCCAGAGCTCAGTCTGGTGCTTGACTGTGTCTTTCTGTATCTGTTTCCATAAGTTACTGGATGAAGGCTTTATGATGACAGTTAAAGTATTCACCAGTCTGATTACCAGGGTAGGCCAGCTCAGGAACCTTCTCTACTATAGCTAATAGTCTAAGCTGGGGTCATGTGGATTTTTGGCACCTTTCCTAGCACTAGGTTTCTCCCTGGCCCCATAATTTCTCCCTCTATCAAGATATCTCTGTCATTGATCTATCACTTCACGCCATTAAAGCTTAACCATTTGTTGGGAGCCAAAGCCAACTTAGCCATATTTTATAAGTTAGCTCCTATAGCTAGCCAGCAGTCTTTACCCCAGATAGTCATTTGCCAAAAGGCTACGTCCCTATTGTTTGTAGCTAATCCATGACTCCTGTTAGTCTGGCTTGACTCTCCCAGTTCAGCAGGTGAGTTTGGTCCGAGGAGAATCACAGGTGAAGACGCAGGTAAGTGATTCACCAAGGGGCAGGCATTAGTCAAGAATGAGGTGTTCTTGTCAGGGCTTAAGGAAGCTCTTCAAACACGAAGAACCAGGGTTAAAAGAAAAAGAAAAAAGAAAAGAAAAAGAAAAGATCTTAAGAGGATTTTTGAATTTATTGGTGACGTCTGCCCCTGGTTTCCACAGGAGGGGATGATTGATAGGAAAAGATGGGGAAGAGTAGGTAATTGTCTCCAGGATTATAATGCTTTTGGGCCTGTTTAGGTATTTTCTTATTGGAATTTAGTGAATGATGTTTTGAGAATGTATAATAATTTCTCAGATATCTAGGTAGTTATTCTGGAGGGAGACATTCAATAAGGATCACTTATTCTACCAGGATTTTAAAAATCCTCCAAACACGGAGAATTAGGGCTAAAGACAAAGCAATTTTTTCCTCACAGAAGCAAGTATGCTTTTGTATTTGAATCATAGTATTAAGGAACTTTTACAGTGTTAATGTATTGTGTTTTTTATACTTCCTGGCCTGAGAGGACAGGTCTGATACAGGTGAAATGCTGATGGTGTCTGTAAGTTAACTCTTAAAGTATGAAGGTAGTAAGAGCATGAAAAGTTTTGATCAAGAATCCAGTTGCCTCCCAACACTCGGGAGATAGAGATAGATGGATCTCTATAGCCAAGGCTACACAGAGAAGCCTGCATTATATCTAGAATCTTTTCTCAGCATAATGTTTTGATGTTCATTTATGTAGCATGTGTTAGTATTTTCTCCTTTATTATTTCTAAATGCTACTGCATGAACTATATATTGCATTTTGTTTATGAACCTGTAATAGGGGAGTGGATATTTTTATTTCTCTTGGCTAGATTCCAAGAAGTGAGATTGCAGAGTCATGTGGCAGCTTAACTACCAATGTTTTCTAAAAAGGCTGTATTCTGGCCTTTAGTTCCTAGTATATCCAGGACAGTAGGCAAGTTATACCATGTCTCTTATCTTTTATTTAGAATTTTGCTACTGTTCCATGGATGTGGTTTAATTCCTTAGTTACAATCTCTTATAAATACTGCCCTGCTAAGTTGTTCAGTCTTATTGCCTGGGTGTATTAAATGTAATTCCATAAGGATTTAATTTTAACTTACAAACATTTCGTATCATACAGTATAAGGTTTTAACACCTTATGCTATTAGAAACCTCCATTTCAGCCTTGCTACTACCATGCCCTAGGCTTCAAGGCTCAACCACAGCGGGAGCCTTCAGTTTAACCCACCTTAGGTTCTATAGGCCTAGGCAGCCACGGTTTTTAGCATAAGAATGAAGGCCAGGCTCCAGGCCACATAGCAGGTTTCTGAGCAGCATAGACTCTAGATATTCGTGACATTCGTGGGTACAAGCCATTAATTCAGAATGTACTTTTTATGTGCTCAAAAATGTGTGATTTTAATAATCACTATCCCTTCTCCAAAATTGATTGACTTTTTAAAGGCTTATTCAGTGTGTTTTTCCAGAGTTATTTCATTACAACCTTTAAAGAATGCTAGAAAATGCTGTGCAATGGTGGTCTCTCCACCACTTATAAAGGCGCAAATCACAGCAGCCAAATCTGCTCAAGTGGCATAGTCTCTAGCTGTACAGCTGGCCTTAATACATATTCTCTTAAACTATTTAATCTGTTTACTGATAGTCAACATGTGGCATGGATCCTTGGGCCTTTAGAAACAGCTAGTTATATTGCACCTGTGAGTAAAGTATGTCAGCTTTCATTAAAAATACACGCTTTTGTGGAACAGAACTCAGAACTATATGGATATTTACAGGCTCATTCTGACCTTTCTAGTGAAGGCAATGTCCTTGCTGATCAGTTTACTGTATCAACACATGTTATGTTTAATACATTTGCTAATGTATTTTAAGTCCATCAAAGATTTCATCTTAATACTGGATTTTTGAAATTTCATTTCAAGATCACAAAGGACCAAGCCATTCAAATAGCCAAACAGTGTCCTTTGTGTATGGAATTTCTGTCAGTAAACTATTTTGGAATGAATCCTTGGGGCATTTTGCTCCTAATCATATTTGACCAATGGATGTTACTCATATTTTCTTCTTTGGAAGGGTGGCCTATGTTCATGTTTCTGTTGATACTTGTTTTCATCTTAACTGTTTGCCTCTGCACATTCTGGGGAAGAGGCTAAGGATGTTAAAAGCTGTTGCTTATAGAGTTTCCAAAAGTAATGAGATACAGTTTTGCTAAATTTTATGCTGAAGACTGAGATTTCTTATAATTTTTATGGGTCTGACAATTGTGGAAGCAACTATCATTGCACTCTTAAAGTTTGTCTTAAAACTAAGAAGGGAGTGTATGCAGCCATGCCCCAAAAGACCATTTATTTATATTTTAAATGTTTTAACTGTGGATTCTCAGTCATTTACTGCAGCTGATAGACACTGGAGGCTTAGCAACGTGGCCTTACCACAGGATCAATGAAAAAACCTGGCAGATGGCAATTAACTTAGACCAGACCCAGTTCTGATGTGGGGTAGAGGGTATGTTTGTGTTTTTTCCACAGAATGCAGACATTCACAGGATGCAGATGACCCACACCTGGAATCATAGGCTGCAGTCTCCCTGGGACAGAGTCAAGGACCTCCTGCTGACTGAAGCTGACAACTCAGAGTGGAGAGCAGAGGAGCAGCTGCCCTGCCCCCTCAGCAGAAACCAAATCAACAGTTCTTGTCTTGTCTTGCAAATCTTTCTCAGACCTTGAAGCTGTTCCCTTTCCTTTCCCAGAGTGTGGCTCTGTTCTTTGGCAGACAGGAATTATTCTTTAGATGTATGCTTTCTTCTTACTGTGTGCTAACCTACCCTGTAGATACTTTGCATTAGAGATAGTGTGGCTAGGTTAGAGAAGGACTGGAGCATAGGAAAAAGCAAAGAGAGCAGAGGAAGGATGGTTTAAAAGCTGGTTTTCCATCTCCCTTGGGTTACTACCCTACACTTCAACCTTCCCCTTTTAGGACACTTTATAGGATTTTTGCTTTAATGGCTTTTAGACCATAGGCATTTGACAGGCTCACTACCAATAGGTAGACTCCCTGACCTCCATATTCATACAGGTCTATTACTTTACAGACCAAGGGTTTGAGAAACCCTCAGGCAATGAGATTCCTCTGGGAACTGCATAGTATTCAGAGCTATGCAGGCTTGCTTGCAAGCAAGCTTGGGTACTGAGTGAGGGTGTGCGAGGCAAAGCACTGCAAGGAGAGAACCATGTATTCTGTCTCTGAATCTCCTGAGGAACAAACCTGATTACATAGAGGTTCATGTCCAAATGTGTTAATATTAATAACTTGGCCTTCTCCTCCTAAAAAGGATATTGCCATGTGGAAAGGAAGTTTCTTTCGCCAAGTCGTAGAAGATTCCTTCTGCTGAGCTGTAAAAAAGCTTGGAGGATCAGGTCTCTGTTCCCTCCCTGTTGGTTAACGCCCACTCATATGATATCTCATATGATAACTGATTCGCCTCAAAAACTAATTGTAAGGGAGGAAATGTTGGGAGCCAAGCCAACTTAGCCATATTTTATAAGTTAGCTCCTATAGCTAGCCAGCAGTCTTTACCCCAGATAGTCATTTACCAGAAGGCTACGTCCCTATTGTTTGTAGCTAATCCATGACTCCTGTTAGTCTGGCTTGACTCTCTCAGCTCAGCAGGTGACACCCTTCAAACCCTCAACAGATAACAGATAGATTTCCATATCAATTCTCCCCTGTCTTACTTCCTCTCACAGGCCTGCCACATTCTCTTGTATTTCCCACCCCCTTTTCTCCCAGCTACCTGCATGGCAGAGATTCTGTATAAATATTGGCTGTAAAAATAAAGCACAGAGGAGGACTTGAACAGAGAGATTTGTCTTGTCCTTCCGTTCTTTCGTGTTCCTGCCTTCCATTTGATTCCTTCCCAGGTCTAGGTCCCCGCTGAAGACCCTGCTGGTGGGGAAACCATTGCTTTCCTTATGTTCTCATCCTTCATCCCCTCCACCGTATTGTCACAATCACCGCTAGTTTACTCAGGAGATCTCATCTATTTTCCTTTTTCCAATGAGATTCATATATTTCTCTTAGGATCCTCCTCATTAGCTAGCTTCTCTGGAGCTGTGAGTTGCAGTCTGGTTATCTTTTGCTTTATGTCTAGTACCTACTTGTGAGTGAGTACATACCATATTTGCCTTTCTGAGTCTGGGTTACTTCACTCAGGATTATATTTTCTAGTTTTATCAATTTGACTGAAAATTTCATGTCATAGTTATTTACTGCTGAATAATACTTCCTTGTGTATATGTACCACATTTTCTTTATTCTTCAGTTGAAGGGCATATACGTTGCTTTCTGGTTCTGGATATTATAAATAATGCTGTTGAGACTCTGGCAATATGCTCATGGAAGTAGCCTATATAGAAGGTGGTCTTGTGCCCACCTCTGGAGGCCCAAACTGATCTACAACGTCTCAAAAGAGCAGCTGGGACCTGACTTGCAAAGCCAACTCTAGGCTGTAGGGACCTTTGGGCTCTACAAAAAGATTTGTCTCCTGTGCCAGGTTTTCTTTTAACTTAGCATTTCAACCTGTTATGGGATTGGGGGTAACGAGCATAGTAGTTTTCGCTTTATTACTGCTTCAAGCTGAAATTGGGGCGTTGTAGTTAGGGCCCCAAAAGGTTGAAAAGCTAGTAAAGGAACTGGGCTCCAGGGCTTCTGTCAGGAGCACATAGCTATCTGATCCAGTAGCTGAAAAATAAGAAACAACTCACATCAGTAGAACTGGTTCACAGGCTTCCAGCAAGTCCAGGGCTCCTAGTCAAGTGGAAATCTGTTGAGATATGTTAAAACTGAGAACAAAAGTTAGAATTTATATCTTGGGCCCAGTCTTAGTAATTTGGCAAGGGCAGGAGTCTCCAAACCAGAAGAGAAAGATATCATCCTTAGGAACAGACAGGTGGGAAATAGGCTGTACTTATCTGGAATCTTTTTGGCCTCTGTGAGGTGGATCCAAATTTGATGATTCTCTTAAGCTCATACAAATTGCAGAAAGACATAAGAATTTTAGTTATATTAGTATTCCCAATCAGGATTTATAAAATAAGCTTGAATACTGGCTATCACCTTGCAGAAGGATCTGACTGTCT
Organism: Sigmodon hispidus; assembly: GCA_004025045.1. Taxonomy (NCBI): domain Eukaryota; kingdom Metazoa; phylum Chordata; class Mammalia; order Rodentia; family Cricetidae; genus Sigmodon; species Sigmodon hispidus. The sequence goes on along the minus strand of PVIH01004984.1, from coordinate 30,830 downwards.
GATTCTTCCAAGCTGACAAAGTTATAACTAGCCTAGCCGTCAATACTTGCAGAGATCTGAGAAGGATAAATTATACCTGTGTGCAGAATTAGCAGCTTTTGAATCTACTAAAATCAACAGAGACCAGTCCATACTGAGTTAGCTATACCCAATTCTCCACCTCATTGGAGGCAGAAGTATCCAAACAGCATCAATCTTCAGCTGCCAGGCCTTTAAGGTGGGAGATTTTCCCCAACAGTAGAAGGACATAAGGGAGAAGACTGACCTCACTTTGTCTAGGCAAAAGGGTTCAATCAATTCTCCAATGTCCTCAGATCTAGGCCAGGTTCCTGGCAACAGACAGGCATTGTGCTATGGCATCTTGCCCAGGTCAGCACTGCTACAATCCAGACAGAGATCCTGGTGTCTCAATCTTCTTTGGAGACCTTGGGTCACTGTTAGGATCTGGGAGTCTCTGTCTGAGAAATAAACATTTTAAATGCCATATTCTGCAGATCTCTGAAATATGAGGATTTCCCAGGTATATCTGCATAGAAAAACTTTGTTTCTAGTTACTTGTTGTAAGCTTAACCCTGAAATTTATACAAGAGCCTAAATCTCAATCCTATGATTAATCACAGTACTTACAAGAATGACTGCTTCTATTTCCTTATATCCTTGAATGTGCTGATAGCTTTCATTGTTTTCATTAGTACACTTCACAAATATTTCATGGATGTCTTTATCATTACTCTAAATCCTAAAAAAGTTTATTCTCAAAACTATTTGCTGAACTTGGATTTAAGATCTATGTCTGGCAAGATAAGCTGTCTTTGCAACCTTGATTACATACTTATAAACATGTTTTCAGATAAGTTAAAAAAAAATTCTAGCACATAGAATCTATTCTTACACTCAACATGGAGTCTGTATGCTCAAATTAGGTCATCTGCCAAAGTTCTTGTCACATAAATATCGATAGTGCATGATGATTAATAAAAGTAAACTAATTTCAGCATTTTAACAATTATATTCACACATACAGAGTTGGATCCAAGTTACATACATACATACATACAGATTTAAAGCTTGCTTTCATCCACACATAGTTAACTCTAAGTCACATACATGTCCATATAACCATACATATGTCATAAACATTTTGCAGTGAAGAATCATCAGCTAATTCCAAAATGAAGAAAAACCAAGTCGAATTAACCCAATATCTTACAGTTTCTTTTTAAAATTCAATATCTGCAGGTATGAGAAACCACAGCAAACAAAATCCACATCACCTCTGACCTTCTACAACACTTTATATACCTTCAGTCGGCCTCTCTAATTCCTTAAGCATCTTTGCTTCAGACATTTTTTCTTTTTGTCCCTTTATTATCCCAATCCTCTGCCTTTTCTATCATCCTCTGGACAACATAAAAACTTTCACAGTCCTTCTTGTGGTTCTCTTCAGTATGCATACACTGTAGCAGCATATGACCAACATGAAGCATATGAAACTAGCAGTAAGGTTTTTTGTTTTTCTTAATAATAATTTGTAACCAACCTCTGTAAAAGATGACAAGCCCACTGGATCTGAATAATCAAAGTAGCAGTCGCTTTGTCTCATCAACTACAGCTAGTGACTGATCAAAAATGCAATCCAAAATGGAGTCATGTCATATGATTTTAAATTTTCTCATGCATTGATTTTTTTAAATTATAACAGATTTTAACCTTATTTAATAATTTTTATCACTGTCATATCAAAAAAAAACATTTGAACTCCTGCTAAGTTATGATTCCTGACCATAAGTGCAGTTACAGCAGCTGTGGGTGGTGACCGACTGCTATTGGGAATAGATATAGCAAAAATATTTAAACCATTCTGTCTCATTTATGCTTTTAACAAAATTAGAAAACACATCAGAACAGCATAGATAACTTTCTTGAGAAACAGACAAAACTTATCAACAAGACAAATAGAACTTTCTGACCAGAAACAGAATCTAATGAGCAGGTAACATCTGAGTTACAAAAATGCATGCACACATGAGTCTAAACATTAAACATACATCCTGTGGCCACATTTTTCACACACTCACACATTCATCAAAAGGAGTAGCCTGGCTAAAACATCTGCATAGATAAAACCAAACAGGGCAATGTTACACATGAAGAGAGCAATGGACAGTTTTCAGGAGGCTGCTAGGGGAATGCTGCCAGGCAGCAACAGTTCCTCTTGGCTCTTGGGAAGAACCAGGGACTTCTTGGTCCCAGTCTTCTTGTTGGAGACAGACTCCAGAAAACACCAAGACAATTGACAAACACAATGCAAACACAATCCTCTTGGTGGGCTACTCCGCTACAGAGATACAGACGGGAGCGGCCGGAGAGCAGCTCCATTCCCTGGGAAGGGGAGACACCAAGTCTCCTACCTTCCTCTCAGACAACCCTAGAGGAAACCCCCAGGGTGGGGACCAGGACTCAAAGCACATACATTTGCCTGTCTCCCCTACTAGCCCAACTACACTGGTCCTGTGCAGGCACAAAAATAACAGATGCCAAATCACCCAGACAATAGATAAGGACACAACAAACATGGAACAATTTGAGCTCATTCTTACCTCCAACCGGTCCCAGAGTAGGGGTCCAGGGGCACCCCAAAATCCTGGATGAGCCCCCAAATGATAGACCCTAGAGTCAGGGCACTATCCTCGGAAAGGGGGGCCCCAAGAACCCAGACTCCAGTCCAGCTGATGCAAATAGCAAAAGGATTTATTTCATCTGTACAGGCAGGCTACCTCCCTGCCTTGGGAGCAAGAGAGCAACTTCAATTAATAATCCCACATCTCTTTTAAAAGCTAAAAACCACAAAATTACCATAGCAACTGGGGCAATACATGATCGGTCACCTAAAGGTTACACTATAATCACAAGGTTGATTACACAGCTGGGGGCTTCTCCAAGAGCCCTTAAGGGTTTTATCTCTTTACAACCAGGTGTTGGGCACAGCTATTCTGCTCAGAATGTCTGGCATTTTAGCCACAGCTTCAACCATTGTGTCCTAATGGTCACCTGAGTTGATTACAATCATTTAGTTTGTTTTTCTCATAGGGGGTACTCTGCTGAGTATTTGAAGTGAATGCCTGGGTCAGGCCCTAGAACCTATGGTCCTTCATACCCAAGAGTAGTATTACTGTGTCTTGACATAAATTGATTTCCAATTTTCCGAGAAGTTACCATACTGATTTTTTTATGCCCGCATGTAAGAATTTCCAACAGGGAGGCTGGACACATTGTTATGAGTGGAGATTTTATTGCTACCTATATAGAAGGAGAACCCCGGCCAATCACCTAGCTCTGCACAGACGAAGGGGGTAAGAGAACATTGCCCCAATGGGTGGGAGTTTTTAAAGAAAAACCTATGTAATCAAGAAGTGACACACCTTGATATTCCAGGATTGGGCAAAGGGGTAGGGTGCAGCAGTCATTGGAGTTTTCTGGCACAAATCCAACCTTTGAATCCATTAGCTGCTGTGAAAGTTCACTCACAGACCTGGGCTCTGCTCCCAGAATGAACCCAGGTCCTTACAGTGCCCCCTCTGACTGGTTCCTGAGAGTCACAATCATGGAACTCTCCTGAATCTAGTGTCAGCCACACTACTGCTTTCGCTGCCACACTCAAAGTTTGAGGGGGGTGTCTGGGTCTTTTAAAGCTTCCCATCTTTTATTCTGGAAATCTTTCTTGAGTATGAAAGGGTCCACTGGCCTGGTGTGGGGATGGTGGATCCAGGTGGCTATACCATCAACCTTGATGGCTGTGGGTGTGGTCAGCAGAACAATATAAATTCCTTTCCATCTGGGTTCTAAGGACTTTAGGTGATGTCTTTTAATGTAGACCCAGTCTCCAGGTTGAAACCTATGGGGTTCAGGGGAGGAACCAGATTCATAGAGGGTCCTGAATTTGGGCCACAATTCCTTGTGGGCCCACTAAACTCCTCGTATAGCATCAAGAAGATCTTGTCATCTAGTTCTGCTAGCAAGTCTGCCTGGAGGTTGGGGATGATGGGGGAGGGGATGCCAAACATAATTTCAAATGGGGTTAGTCCATCTGATAAGGGGAGTTTCTGGTCCTATATAAGGCAAAGGGAAGGAGAGCCACCAAGTCTGTGCCAGTCTCTAAGGTCAATTTAGGCAAGGTCTCCTTTAGTGTGTGGTTTATATTTTTCTACCTGCCCTGAACTCTGGGGTCTATGTGCACAATGTAACTTGTAATCACTCCCCAGAAATTCTGACTTACCTAGAACACAAAAGCTGGTCCATTATCTGACCCTATCATAGTAGGAAATCTATACCTTAGCAGGATATCTTCAAATAATTTCTGTGCCACCACCTGAACTGTTTCACATTTGGTGGGAAATGCCTCTGTCTATCCTGAAGAATTATCTAAAAATAATAACAAATTCTTGTAACCATACTTGCCAGGTTTTATCTCAGTGAAGTCTATTTTCCAATAAGCTCCAGGCCTCTTCCCCCTGAGTCAAGACCCAGGGTTCTTAGAGTTGGCAACACCATTGTTGAGTTGACAAGCTTTGCAGTTGATGACAATGCCTACAATTTTTTGCTGTACATCCTTGATTTTTATTCTTGACTGTCTGACCAAGTCCTGCACTCTGTGTGTTCCCATATGGGAGGATCAATGAATCTTGGCAAGCAGTCTATCTCCTAGATGTTCAGGCAAGATGATTTTCCTATCTGCAGTTCTCCACTACCCATCTATGCACTGGGTCATGGGGAGGGTCTCAATCCAGGAAATATCTTCCTTAATATACCCTGGATGTTCTGGTAGGTTGTGTGCTCCAGGGTCTACATGTTCAGAAGCTACATCAGTCTGGAATGCCACCTGCTGGGCAGTCTTGTCTGCCTTACTGTTGCCCCGATGACTGGCCTATCTCCTCTTTGGTGTCCTGGGCAGTGAATAATGGCTAGTTTATTGGGTAGCCATAGGACTTTAAGGAGGGCCAGAATCTCATCTCTATTCTTGACACTTTTTCCTTCTACAGTCAGCAGTCCTCTTTCTTTATATATTGCCCCATGTACATGTGCTGTTGCAAAGGCATGTCAGCTGTCAGTGTAGATGGTAACTTTTTGGCCCTGCCCCAGTTCTAATGCCTTAGTTAGGACTATCAACTCTGCTCGTTGGGCAGACTACCAGGTGGCATTGGCTCTGCCCATACTACTTCCTCTGCAGTAGTGACTGCAGCTCCCGCATACCTTAGGCCATTCTGCACAAAACTGCTGTCATCAGTATACTAGGTAGCTTCTGCATTAGGCAATGGAATGTCCTGCAAGTCTAATCTAATGCTGTGTGCCTGGACTAGGATCCCAGAGCAGTTGTGCAGTGGTGCTTCCAATCCAGATCAGGCAGTAGAGTAGCTGGATTCAAAGCTGAGGGCATCTGGAAGATTATTCTAGCAGGGTTTAGCAACAGCATCTGGTAGTGGGTCATTTTGGTATTGCTCAACCACCAATTAGGGGGCTGCTTGAGAACTCCCTCAAGTGTGTGTGGGGTGGTGATGGGGAGAGTCTGTCCCAGGGTCAACTCATCAGTGTCCTTGACTAGCTGTGCCATGGCTGCTATTACGCCGAGGCAAGATGGCCATCCAGCTGCCACAGGGTCCAGTTTCTTTGACAGGTAGGCTACAGGCCATTGTCAGGGGCCAAGTGTTTGAGTTAGGACTCCTTTGGCTATCCCTTTGTTTTCATCTACATATAAGTGAAATGGTTTAGTCACATCTGGTAGGCCCAGTGCTGGGGATGAAAGTAGACCCTGCTTGAATTCGTCAAAGGCCAGCTGGTGGTCCTCAGTCTAGATGAAGTCCTGTCCTTCTTCGGTGGCCTCATATAAAGGTCTGATCGGTTCTGAAAATCCTAGGATCCACAGACAACAGAACCCCGCTGAGCCCAGGAACTCTCTCGCTTGCCTGGCAGTAGTAGGTTTGGGGATCTGAAGTACTGTCTCTTCCCTTGAGTCTGAAAGCCACCTCTGCCCTTCCTTCAGGATATATCTCAGGTATGTTACTTGTTGCTTGCAGATTTGGGCTGTCTTGGCTGAGGCACAGTACCTCAGGTTTTCCAAAGTCTATAATAGCAGCTCAGTCCCTGGCAGGCAAGTTTTTCAATCTGCAGCTGTAATCAGCAGGTCATCAACATACTGTTAACAGGCTGATTTCTGGGTTCTGTGTCCAGTACTCACCTAACGATGTGACACAACTTGATGTTCCAGGATTGGGCAAAGGGGTAAGGTGCAGCAGCCTTTGGAGTTTTCTGGTGCTAATCTAACCTTTGAATCCACTGGCTGCTGCAGAAGTTCACTCACAGATCTGGGTCCTGCCCCCAGAAGGAATCCAGGTCCTTACAATTTCTATAGTGGCTGTACAAATTTGCACTCTCACCAAAAGTGGAAGAGTATTTCTCTTTGCTCCACAAAGCTGTCATTAGTGCTTTTTATCTAAGCCATCCTTACAGATATAAGATGGTATCTCAGAGTCATTTTGTTCTGCATTTCCCTGATGACTATGGATGTTGAGGAACTCCTTAAATGTCTTTTGGGCATTTGAGTTTGTCTGTTGAGAATTCTCTGTTTAGATCTATACCCCATTTTTTAATTAGATATTTGTTTGTTTGTTTGTTTGATGTCTAGTTTTTTGAGTTCTTTATCTGTTTTGGACATCAGCCCTCTGTTAGTTGTGGTAAAGATCTTTTCCCATTCTGTCATTTTGTCTTATTTACTATGTCTGTTACCTTAAAGAAGCTTCTCAGTTTCAGAATGTTCCATCTATTAATTGTTGCTTTCACTGTCTGTGCTACTAGTGTTATACTTTGAAAATGGTCTAAGTGCCCATGCATTCAAGGGTACTTCCTGCTTTCTCTTTTATCAGGTTCAGTGTAACTGGGTCTATGTTGAAGTCTTGGATCCACTTGGACTGGAGGTTTGTGTAGGGTGATAAATACAAATCTATTTGCAATCTTCTACTTGATGACATACAACTATGTCAGCACCATTTGTTGAAGACACTTTCTTTTTTTCTATTGTATAGTTTAGGCTTCTATATCAAAAATCAAGTGTTCATAGGTATATGAATTAATGTCAGGGTCCTCAATTCTATTTCATTTGTCCACATGTCAGTTTTTATAACAATGCCAAGCTGGTTTTATTACTAGAACTCTGTAGTAATGTTTGAAGTCAGGGTTAGTGATGCTTCCAGAAGTTGTTATATTGTATAGGACTGCTTTAACCATCCTGAGGTTTTTTGTTTGTTTGTTTTTTAACATAAAATTGAGTATTGTTCTTTTGAGGTATGTGAAGAATTATATTAGGATTTCATGGAAATTGCGTTGAGTCTGTAGATTGCTTTTGGTAAGATTGGCAATTTTTATTATAATGGTCCTACCTATCCATGATCATGGGACATCTTTCCATTTTCTGATGTCTTCTTCATTGTTTTCTGTCATAGAGATCTTTAACTTGCTTGGTTAGAGTTACCCTAAGATAGTTTATGTTATTTGTAACTATTGTAAAGGGTACTGTTTCTCTGATTTCATTCTCAGCTCATTTATCATCTGTATATAGGAAGGCTACTGATTTTTTTTAACTTAATCTTGTATCTTAACACATTACTGAAGGTATTTATCAGCTATAGGAGTTCTTTGGTGGAATTTGGGGTTCACCTGTGTACATAATCGTATCATCTGCAAACAGTGTAAGTTTGAACTTCTGCTTTTCAATTTGTGTCCTCTTGATTGTCTTTTGTTGTCTTATTGCTCTCACTAGAACTTTGAGTCCTATATTGAATAGATATGGAATGATTGTAGCGGAAGGTTCCTGATTATATACCTTGAATTTCTCTCCATTTAATTTTATGTTGGCTGTCAGCTTCTTATAAATTGCCTTTATTATTATGCTTAGGAATGTTCTTTGTATTCCTGATCATTACAAGACATTCATCATGAAGGGGTGTTAGATTTTGTCAAAGGCTTTTCATCATCTAATGAGAAGATCATGTGAGGGTTTTTTTTTTTTCAGTTTTTTTATATGGTGGATTACATTGACAATTTTTCATATGTTGAGCCATCCATGTATCTCTAGCATGTAGCTTACTTGATCATCATGGATGATTTTTTGATATGTTCTTGAATTCAGTTCACTATTATTGTGTTGAATATTTTTGCATCAATTTTCATATGAAAGATTAGTCTGTAATACTTTTTCTTTGTTGCATCGTTGCGTGGTTTGAGTCTCAGGGTGACTGTAGCCTCATAAAAAGAGTTTGGCAATGTTCCTTCTGTTTCTATTAAATGGAACAATTTGAGGTGTTAGCTCTTCTTTGAAATTGTAGTAGAATTTTGTACTAAAATCATCTGGCCTTGGGCTTTTTTAGGTTGCAAGACTTTTAATGAATCTTTCTATTACTTAGGAGTTATGGATCTATTTAGATTGTTTTTCTGGTCTTGATTTAATTTTTGTATGTGATGCTTATGCAGAAAGTTGTCTTTTAAATTTTTCAATTTTGTAGATTACAGGTTTTTGAAGTATGACTTGATGATTCTGTGCATTTCTTCAGTGCCTGTTATGTCCTCCTTTTTTGTTTCTGATGCTGTTAATTTGGATTCTTTCTCTGCCTTTTGGTTTGTTTGGTTAAAGTTTTGCCTATCATGTTGATTTTCTCAAAGAACTAATTCTTTGTTATATTGATTTCTTTGTATTGTTCTCTTTGTTTCTATTTTATTGATTTTAGCCTTCAATTTTATTATTTCATGACATCTATTCTTGCTTTTTTTTTCCTCTAGAGTTTTAGATGTGCTGCTAATGCTGTTAAGTCACTGTGAAGGCTGCACAGATTTATGCTTACAAAGCTTTGTTCCAGAGAAGCATTTGGTACCTGAGGGCAGAGCCCAGGTCTGGGAGTGTGCCTAACAGGCAATAGATTCAAAAGTTTGGTTCAAGCCAGAAAGTTCAGTCAATAGCTACTCTGCCAATCTTGGAATGCCAAGATGTGCAAACCTCCACTTATGTAGGCTTTTGTCAGGGACCAAGACCCTGGCTTGAGCCTCTAGGCCCCTAGCTAAAGGCTCCCGTGGGAACTGACTGAGAAACCAACCACTGAGCCAGCACGATGTTCTCCCAAGTAGAATAGACATTCTCCCAAGTAAAATAGATGTTCTCCTAGGTAGAATAGATGTTTTTCCCAAAGTAAAAGAGATATTCTGGTTTGCTTCACAGTAACAGAGAAGTAACTCTAAAGAATAGAATAACAGGAACATTCTGTGGCTAGGTTACGTAGCAGTCCTCCCATAAAGAATAGAATAGCGAGAATATTCTATGGTTAGGTTACCTAGCAACTCTCCCCTGAAGCAAGACCAGTCACCTTTTACCCTGCCAATATCCTGCTCCCCTGGCCAGCTTCCTGCAGGTGTTTGAAGATTGCCCCCTCCCCATATTCTGCTATATAAGCATGTTTAGAATCGCAATAAATCGCAGCTCAATCAGAATCCTATTTGACCTGCTGCCTTCCTTTGTGTCTCCCTTCCCTTCATTCTCTCTCATAGGTGGTCTCCCGAATTGACGCCCTGTGGGTCAGGGCAGGCTTTTCTAAAAAAAAAAAAAAAAAAAAAAAAAAAAAAAAAAAAAAAAAAAAAAAAAAAAAAAAAAAA
>PVIH01004984.1:0-21040 GCA_004025045.1 Sigmodon hispidus | reverse complement strand
CATTAGTCATTAGCAAGAAAGTTCTTCAACCTTTTTTTTTTTTACATTATTTTTATTTTTTTATAAAAAAGTCTTTTTTTCCATGTATCCTCCTGCTCACCCAATTTTCCCTTTTCACAATTCCTCCTAGTCCACCTTCAGCCTCCCCCCACACCATCCCTGGATTCCATCCTCACAAAGGGCAGGAAGTTCCAAGGTAGGTCAGCTCAGCATAGCATATCCACTCCAAGCAAGTCTGATTTCCTCATCCCATTATCAAGACTGGGTTAGGCACTCCTCTGCAGGAAATGGGCTCCAAGATGCCAGCTCATTTACAGGAACACAGTCTAATGTTACCCCTCAAGGCTCCACATACTGCTCATGCCAATTGACAATTGCCTACCCTTGGAGGGCCTAGCTCATTTTTCCTATGGTTCTGCATGGGCTGTTCTTAATTCAGTGGGCTCCCCAGAGCTCCAGCCAGCCATCTCTGTGGGACTCCTTTTGCCCATACAGACACTTCCCTACACACTTTCCAGCTGGAAGGGGAGCTTGGCCCAGTGCTCAGTCATGGATCACTGCCTCCACCTCCATTCATTGTTGTGTGTATGTTCTGTGATGACTCTTAGGGTAGTTATTCATTTGATTAAAGAGAAGTCCTGTTTAGGTACCCCCTCATTTTTGTTGCATACCTAGCCAGAAACATCCTGTTGGTTCTTGGGGGTTTCCCTAGCACCAAGCCTGCATTGGCTTCCTTTATCAAGATTTCCTTTATTTCTCCCTCTTTGTTGTTCCTCTCACTCAACTAATTCTTTCTCTGATTATTTGTTCCCAACTCTCCTTGGCTGCTACCTGTTATGATCCCAATTGGCTAATGAGATCTTCTCTATTTTCTCTTCTTAGGGGACTCCCTGATTGTCTCACTTAAGTTCCTTCTGATCCCAAGCTATTCAGGGGTTGTGGATTGCAGCTTGGGCATTATTTGCTTTTTGTCTAAAATTCACATATGAATGAGTACATCCCATGCTTATCTTTCTAGGCTTGTGATATCTCACTCAGGAGAATATTCTCCAAATCCATCCATTTGCCTGTAAATTTTAGGATGTTATTTTTTTAACTGCTGATGAGTACTCTATTGTGTAGATGTACCACAGTTTGTTAATCCAGTCTTCAGTTGAGGGAAATCTAGGTTGTTTCCAGGTTCTTGCTATTATGAATAATGCTGGTATGAACATAGTTGAACTAATGCCTTTGTGGTACAAATGTGCATCCTTTGAGTAATGCCCAATAGTAATATTGCTGGATCCTTACAGAAATTGATTCCCAATTTTCTGAGAAACTGCTGTACTGCATTCCAGAGTGGCTATATCAGTTTACACTCCCAACAATAATGGAGGAGTGTTCCCCTTGTTCCACATTCTTTTCAGAATAAGTTATCATCTGTGTTTTTGATCTTAGCCATTATAAAAGGTATGAGGTGGTATTTCAGATTTGTTTGATTTGCATTTTTCTTATGGCTAAAGATGTTGAACAATTTTTAAGTGCTATTCAGCCATTTGTACTTCTTCTGTTGATAATTCCTTTTTTAGTGCTGAGCCCCATTTTTAGTTGGGATATTTAAGTTTGGGGGCTCTAGTTTCTTGTGTTTTCTATAAATTTTAGAGCTAAGTCCTCTGTCAGATGTAGGGTTGGTGAAGATCTTTTCCCATTTTGTAGGGTGTCATTTTGTCTTGTTGATTGTGTCCTTTGTCTTACAGAAGCTTCACAGATTTAGGAAGTCCCACTTATTGATTGTTGTTCTTAATGTCTGTGCTACTGGTTTTATGTTTAGAAAGTGGTCACCTGTGCCAATGCATTGGAGAGTGTTTCTCACTTTCTTTTCTATCAAGTTCAGTGTAGCTGGGTTTATGTTAAGGTCTTTGATTTACTTGCATTTGAGTTTTGTGCAGGGTCATAGATTTCAGTTTTTATTTTTATTTGCATTTTTCTACATACTACCATTCAGTTATGCCAACACTATTTGTTAAAAATACTATCTTTTTTCCATGGAATATTTTTGGCCTCTTTGTTAAAAATCAGGTGTCCATAGGTGTGTGGGTTAAGGTCAGGGTCTTTGATTCAATTCCATTGATCCACAAGTCTGTTTTTATGCCAGTACTAGGCTGTTTTTATTACTGTAGCTGAATAGTAAAGCTTGAAGTCAGGGATGGTTAGGTTTCCTGAAATTCTTTTGTTGAGCCAGTTTGTTTTGTGAATGTTGGCTTTCCTTTTATTCCATATGAAATTGAGTATTCTTCTTTCAAGGTGTGTAAAAAATGTGTTGGGAATTTGATAAGGATTGCATTGAATCTGTAGGTTGCTTTTGATCAGATGGCCATTTTTACTATGTTGATCTTACCTATCCAGGAGCATGGGAGATCTTCACATTTTCTGATATCTTCTTCAATTTTTTTTCAATGAGTTAAAGTTTTTGTCAAACAGGTCTGCTACTTCTTTGGTTAAAGTTATGCTGACATGTTTAATAATATTTGTAGCTACAAAGGGTGATGTTTCTCTTATTTCTTTTCCATCCCTTTTATCCTTAGTATATAGAAGGGCTAATAATTTTTTGAGTTAATCTTGTATACTGTTACATTGCTAAAAGTTTTTATCAAGTGTAGGATTTCCCGGGTAGAATTTTGGGGGTCACTTGTATATACAGTCAAATCATCTGCACATAAAGATAGTTTGACTTCTTCTTTTCCAATTTGTATCCTCATAATCTCCTTTTGTTCTCTTATTGCTTTAGTTAAAACCTCAAGAACTATATTGAATAGGTAAGAAGAGAGGGGACATCCTTGTCTTATTCCTGATTTTAGTTGGATTGCTTTGAGTTTTTTTTTCTACTTAGTTTGATGTTGGCTGTCAGCTTGCTGTATATTGCCTTTATTATATTTAGGTACTTTCCCTGTATTCCTGAGCTCTCCAGAACATAGTATAAAAAAGTGTTGGATTTTGTCTAAGGCTTTTTTGACATCTAAGGAGAGGATCATGTGGGTTTCTTTCTTTCATTTTGTTTATATGATGGATGACATTTATAGTTTTTTGTATGTTGAACCATCTCTGCATCTGTGGGATGAAGCCTACTTGATTGTGGTAGATGAATTTTTTGATATGTAGTAGGATTTGGTTTGCCAGAATTTATTGAGTATTTTTGCATTAATGTTCATGAGGGAGATTTGTCTGTAATTCTCTTTCTTGGTTGTGTCTTTAAGTGGCTTGAGTATCAAGGTAATTGTAGTCTCATAAAGAGTTTAGCCATCTTCCTTTATTTTCTACTGTATGAAAAAGTTTTAGGAGTATTGGTATTAGTTCTTCTTTGAATATCTGGTAGAATTCTGAACTGAAATATCTGCTCCTGGGCTTTTATCTTGATTTAATTTTGGTAAGTGGTACCTGTCCAAAAAGCTGTCCATTTCTTTTAGATTTTCAATTTTAGTGGAGTATAGACTACTGCATCCTTCTCCCCCAAAATGCCAAATTATTTCCTAGCCTTTTAGCTACATCCCATCAAACCTTTTTCTCTGTTTCTTCTTGTGTGAGTCTCTAGACCATCACACCTTCCACCCATCTCACTTCCCTCAAACTCTTAGTTTTTCTGTTTCCAAACTAGCCTTTATGCTTTCCTTCTCATCTGTCCTCAGATGCTCCCTCTTCATTCCTGTTGGGAGTGTGCCTGTGTGCCTGTGTGCCTGTGTACCTGTGTGTGTGTGTGTGTGTGTGTGTGTGTGTGTGTGTGTGTGTGTGTAACTCAGTTTCATATTTCTCAAGTATGAATCTTGTAGGTAAGAAAGTCATATTACAAAATACACACATCTGTGCATGCCAGTTTGCACTGCCTAGCAGTTAGTTGATTATGTTATATTTCTCTAGATTCTGACATTCTTACCTTAGGAACAATGATTTTATCTTTTCCCTTCTGTGTTTAGACAGAGCCTAATATTTAATAATACTCCAGCATAATTTCTAGAATAAAAGAATAGACAAATGCAGTAAGAATATAATATAAGTAGTGTGGTCAGGTTTGTATCATCACCATGAGCTACATGTACAACATAGTACTGAGAAAAAGGTATATTCATAAGCAACCTCACATGAAGATGTATGCATAAACAGTCTGCAGACTCTCAACTGGGCAGAATAAACAGACTATAAACAAACAACAGGTGCATTTCAATTAGAAATTTAATTTGTCTGATACTTAGAAATACTCCAGTGGCTTATTTTTCCAGAGAAATAAAATGAAGAGTGAATCGTCCAGGGATGGTTGACTAGACAGAGTGGTTCCTCTCAGTCATGTGGGGCATGGCCCTTTCTGTTCGCCTGTTCCATTGTGATGGCGTCCAGCCTCACTTTCATCACATGTAACAAGGCCAAAGTCTTATATGTTCTATCCACATCTAAACAGCAAAAGAGCAAGGGGTACACATCTATCCCACTCCATATTTCAGTGTTATATAATCAGAGAGTATAATCTAATCACATTTAGCCACAAGAGAAAACTAGAAAATAGAGCTTGTCATCCAGACACATTGCTCTAATGTCTGTTGTGTGTCACTTTTAGTAGTAAGTATTTATTATTGACCTTCAATATATTGTTTGTGTGACCTAATGAATATTCACAAAAGCCTTATAAGGTCAGTGAGAGGATTATCTTTATGATGAAGAAACTCTCACATCAAGCATAAAAAAAATAAAGTGACTGTTCTCCATGTCACACAGCTGATAAATGTTCAAATATCAGATAGGTTTGTATTTAGGTGACTCTTCCCAAGGTCACAGCAGTGAATGTTAGCATTTCAGATGGTGTGTACTAGAGGAAAAAGACACATAAAAAGGATGGCTTGTTTCTTTGCCAAGGGGACTTTTACTTCTTATTAAAATGCCATACTGATTTATTTTACAAATATACTGAACATTGGCTATCTTTTAGATTATATATGAATAGGCCAATGAGTAAGAAAGAATGGTCCCTACCCAGATATAGTTTTCATTTTAAGAACTGACAAAAAAATTGCAAACACAAGAAGGGATTATATATATCAACAGTACTGTGAATAATTAAGCTAACAATTAATCTGAAGTATTAGTCAGGATAGATGTGACCATAATAAACATCCCCTTCCAAGTCCATCTACAAAAGAGACTTATTCCCCACCCACATTGTCCATTGTATCTTATCAGGATCTCTGAGCTCTGCTTGTGTAGTCATCTAGTGACAGACACTATCTTCAAAGCCCCAACAAGAGAAGAGAGTCACAAGTCCTCCATTGGCAATGAAATCTGTTTCTCAGAAGCAGCACTTCAGCACACTGTGCTTCCACTTTTTCCTCAAGTTAGTCCCCCTTATTTTCCCAGACATAGGGAGCTAGGCTTGTACTGTGCCTTGTCCTACTATTAGATAGGCAGGCAGAAGTGTGTCATGTGATCTACAGCTAGAGAGACTTGCAGTTTCTTCTCTCTGGACACCCTGTTATATAAAGTGATAGTGTTTCTCATGCCCAGATTGGAGCTGCTGATTTCTGTTTAGAACAGAAAGAACAAGCCACATCTAAAGCTGTACCTAGCCTCTATCCCCTTTGCCACTAAAGCTCATGCTAATGGCCTATAAGCTTCTCCAGTGCCAGCTCTAGAATTGTGATGCTGCTGAACACTTCCACCTATGTCTACTTATGAGAATGAAGAGGGATTGATTCCTCACTCTTGATTTCCTGAAATGTCATAAAGAATAGCTATCTTCTCAATGATCACAGTGATTTGTGGGTCAAGTTTTGATCTGGGGTAAGCAACCTTCAGAGCTTACTCCATTCTGAAGAATGGTTTAGCATCTGTCAGGGTTCTCTGGTGAGATCTATGTTCCTGCTGTGTTTAGATTCAATAGGCAAGAAACAATGACCTCATTTCTTGTGAAATTTAATTGGTAATTTCACTAAATGGAATTATCTGGTGGAATATTGTATCTTTTTGGAAAACTAATAAAAACCAGTGACACCACCCATCTTCTCTGTATCTTTCTGCTCTTTGAGTCTCTAGTGCTCTCATTATTTCTTGCCTTGTGATATACACCTCTAATTTTTCTTTGTTGCTCTGGGGTTAATAGGGCATTGCTATTTTGTATAAAAATTGTGAAGCCTGTTACACACTGAAGGTTTTCATTATGATTTATAGTCATTTTTATAAAATGTTACAAAAGCAAAATGAATTTAAAATCTGACAAGCTGAAGCATTCTAAGGCCTTGCTAAAGCTGGATCTGGTCCAATAAATATTCCATTAAAAAAAATAAATAAAGTGAGAAAACAGTTCCATGTCCCATTAATAAAATAACCAATGGATTTGTTTTGCCCTAAATAATGATTTTTAACTTCCAGACTTTACAGTGTCACTCACTATAGCTGTCCTTCCTGTGTGTGACAATGAATGATCAGAGGAAAATTCATGCCACGTACATTCATTCTAATAGCTATTCTCTAATTGCATCCTAGGAGTCAATGTGTCCATCTAGAAACTATATTTCCCGTGTGTCTTTGCTGCTAAAAAGTAGCCATATGAGCTAGCTTTATCCAATTGCAAGTAACTAGACAATTCTTCTGAGAAGGCTAGGGTTAAAACTCATGCCCATAGTTTGAGACCCAGCCTGGTCAATATGGCAAGACTCCTATATTCAAAAATGAAGAAAGACGGGGGCTGGAGAGATGGCTCATCGGTTAAGAGCACCGTCTGCTCTTCCAGAGGACCCGGGTTCGATTCCCAGCACCCACATGGCAGCTAACAAGTGTCTGTAGTTCCAGTTCCAGGCAAACACCAAGGCAAATAAATAAAATAAAATTTAAAAAAAAAAATGAAGAAAGACAAGTAAATTACAAAATGTTCCTGATGAAAATGAAAGTTCTCCTTTTGCAGATATGAAAAACACAACAAGGTAATTTCCCTTAAATTGATCTTTAAACTCTGGGTTCTATACTTTTAAATATAAAGTATGCCTTAAGTATGCTTGCTATAAGACTTCACTGGTCTTGCTTTTCAGGAAATACTACTACTTAGTATAATTTCAAATATAAAGTCTAGTCAACTGTAATTGTTACCATTTTCAATTTGTGAAGGAATAAAGGGAAATGCTAAGAACAGATATTTCAACAAACGCACCAGAGATGACCACTCAGCCACAGTTTAGAAGCAACTGAAAGTCTGTATTTCAGACAGCTGGGACTGCTTTTAGGCACTCAGGATCCAAGTGTAGTCAGTGTTTAGGGTAAGGGGTTTGAAAGGCAAATGAATATAAACAGACCAAAACCCCCTTACATCCTAGTGCATCATTTAGAAACTTCAGGGAGGTTTCTGTACAAGAAAGCAATTTAACAGAATCTAAGATAAGTTGGTGACGGCATCTTGACCTTGGGTTTTTAGGATAGAGTTGGCTGATTTCACTCAGAATCCTTCATCAAGGAGATTAAATTCTAGTTAAATCTGAAATGTTATTAGTGAAAACACAAGATGGAGGAAGCTCTGCACTGTCTTGCCCTGTTTTACCTTGTCACACAGATAACCAATCCTTCCATCTCAGCCTCCCAAGTTATTATTGGCATATCCAACAGTGTCTAATTTGAAATTGGTTTCTTAACTTCAATTTTGGATTTTGTATCAGTAGATTACAGAAATATAACAAGTGTAAGCAAGTTGAGCTATTTATATGGGGTATGACATGATTTTTTTAAATAGTAAACCAACCTGAATAGGAAAAATCCTCTTTTTAAGGATTTTAAAATTATTATTTTATTTATTATGTTTTGGGGGGCATATTCTATAGTGTAGTGTGGAGATTAAAGGACAACTGCCAGAAATTCATTCTTTCTACTGTCTGAGTCCTAGGTTCCCTGACTTGCATGCTAAGCACTTTTTGGGCTGAGTCATTTTGTTGGCCCTGATGTCTTAGCATGTTCCCACAAAGCCCCATATCCCTTGACTATAATGAAATAATGAAAGCACATGACTTGCCTTTAATAGGTACAACACACAAAGACGAATAACTATAGGATTAAATGACCACAAGATTGTAACTTCTGTCTTTTTGGAGTCTATTTCTTTCTGGCTTTAAAGAAACAAAGAACATCAGACAAGGTGATGCTGTGAGCTTATAGCAGCTAAAAGAGGTTTGCAACCACTCAACCAGCCATACAGGGCTGTCAAAGCCCTGAACTGAGGTTACAGGAAGACCATTCCAGAGGCAACTGCAGCCCCAGGGGACACTGCCTGTGGTCAACTTACACTGATCTGACAGATCTTGTCTGCTAGGCCTGGAATCTGAAGACCTCATTGAATGGGGTAAACTCTAGTCTAATGCTGTAGAAAATTCTTATTTCACTTTAGTGTACTCTTACACACAAATGTACCAAAGAAAGCAATGGTCCAAGGAAAGTTGTTTTGAGTTTAGAAAAACATGTCAGTAAGCATACACCAAACAACAACAGAATAGCTCTTTCCCAGAACCCTCCAGGATGGACCAATCCAACACAACTTCCCTGAATACACTATAGACTAAATCCAGGAAAGTACAAAAGCAAGGCAGAAGAGCACATCTAGACCCAGAGCAGACCAGCCAGACTGGGTTCTATAGCATATTCTGACATCCAACAAGAACAAACACGCTCCATAAGCTGAATGTAAATGTTTAACACAGAAGGCATGAAATTACATCTAAGAACAATCTACTGAACAAAATACACCCAAGGAAAAGGCCCTCTGCCTCTCTAACCCTAATCCTAACCCTAACCCTAACCCTAACCCTAACCCAAGGTGTTGTTCACTATGGGTCATACTTTTGACCATGTTCCAAATGCGTATGGCTTTGTTCCATGTAAGATGAAAACCTGTGAATCTGAACTTTCACCTATGGCCTGCACAATCTATACCTTAATAAAAAGCTTAGGTTGTTTCAAGATGGTAATCTTGAAGTAACATTATCATTAGTATTGAATATCTAACTTGTTGTTCTTCCACTCCTGGGTTTATCAGTGAGTATAATCCTTTTAAGATGTTCCTGAACCCTATTTATTTCTTTTTTTTGTTGAATGCTTTTAGGTCTGTCTTCTGGTGATACTGGCTGTGGTGTCTTGGTTGAAATAGTTATCAGGGTTAGGGACCAAGCTGGGAGATTTTTTTCATATTTCTGGAAGAATTTGCTTTTGGAGCTATTTTGTTTTTTTAGTAATTAAATTTTTTATTTATTTTACATTCTGACTGCAGTTTTTCCTTCCTCCTGCCCTCCCTTATCCCTTCCCACTTCCCTTGTGTCCTCCATTTCCACTCCTCCTCTGTCTTTGTTCAGAAAGGGGCAGGCCTCCCATGGTTATCAAGAAAGCATAGTATCAAGTTGCTATAGGACTAAGCTCCTCCCCTTGTGTTAAGGCTGGGCAAGGCAACCAGGAGGAATAGGTTCCCAACGCCAGCTCAGGCATTAGAGACAGGTCCTGATCCCACTACTTGGAGACTCACAAATGTAGAGGGCCTAAGTCAGTCCATGTAGGCTCCTTAGCTGTTTTTCTGGAATCTGTAAGTTCCTATGTTTGATTTATTCAAGGTTTAAGGCTGTGATATGATTACCAAAGACCACGTGGACCTAATCTTAGCTTTAAGGAATCCCATTCCTTTATATATATTTTTTATTTTTGAAGCAGTCTTTTAAAGTGACTCAAATTGGTCTCCAAATCTTGTTCCTCTTTCCTCCTCATTGGGATGTCAGACATGCACCACCATGTCTGCCTCCAGCTGGTCAGTGTTTATGGATGCTTTCTGTTGTCATGGTTTTATGAGTTTAATTCTTTTTACTTAAGACAACTTCAATTACTTGTTACTTGGGGAAAATTGTTTTATCTAAGTTGTCAAATTTATTGACATAAAGCAATTTATGATATTCCCTTATAAGGTATTTCATTTCTGTGAGGTCTTATGGCCTGACTTTCTGGTTTGGGGAATTATGCCTTCCATTTCTCAGCCCAGTAACTCAAAGGTGATAAGCTGTTTTAGAGAATCAATGTTTGATTTCACTGGTTTTCTACCTTTAAATTCTTTTCCTGGATTTTTAATCATTGTATCTTTTATCCTTTTATATACTTTGAATATTATTTACTCTCTAGTTTTCTAAACTTAGGTTGTAAATTTGAGACCTTCACTTTTAATGTGAGTCTGTAAATTTGTGTCTGTTTAGGCACTGCTCTGGTTACATTCCATAAAATATTACCATTTCATTTTAATTTAGTGTATATTTTATAATCCCTGTGGTTTCTTCTTTGTTTGATAGGTTGTTTAAAATAAAATTGTTAATTTGTAAATAATTTTGGATTTCTTAGTGGTAAATAATGAGTGGCCAACCTTTGTATGTAAACACCTTCAATAAGCAAATATTTTACTCCTCATTGATAGATCTGTGTTTGTTTGGGTTAAAATTGAGGCAGTGGGTCTGGAAAGATGGCTTAATCAGTAAATTGTCTGACCCATAAGCATGAGAGAGCTAAGTTTGGGTTTCAAGCACTCATGTAAATGTTATGCAGTGGTGCACATCAAAAACGCCCACACTGGAGGGCATAGAAAAGTAGGTTCTTGCAGTTCATTGCCTACCAGCCCAGCCTAATCTGTTACAAAATAACAAGATGGAGAATGACCAAAGAAAACATCTGACAAAGGCCTCTAGTTTCCACACACACACACACACACACACACACACACACACACACACACACACGTACCACACACAAAAATGCAAGCACACTCAATTGCAGTTTCTGAGTCTTTAATCTATTGAACTCAAGGAATCAGGTTGTAGGAGGCCTATGAAACTGCTGCTCACCCTCCTGAGAATACACATGGTAAGCTAAATCCTATTTTGATTTGATAATGCATTATCATCTTGAAAGTCTTGAAATCAAATTTATTTTCACCTCTGTTTCCTGCCCTGATGTTCTCTCAGACTTCATGGGATCACTATACTCTTTGCTGTCTCTGAATGTGTCATGAGCACAGCTTTCTCTTCCCATGCATGCCACTAGTGCCTCACTGCCTTCTCCAGGAAGAAGTTTGCTCCACATTATTCAATTCTCTCAGGGTTCAGGCCCTCAAACACTGCCAAAGGAAGGCCTCTGAGAGCCAAGACTGATCTCAAGCTTCATTGCCCATATTCTCTGTACACTATACACTGGTTATCAACGACGTCCTAGAACCTCTACACAGTTCTGCTTCCTCTCAAGTATGGTTTGAAGTGAGATATTCCCTGTGAGAGGAAATGGAAACACAGGTGAGAACAATCCATCTTGGAAAATAGATTTTGGCAACTTGGGAAAAAAACTTTCTATATCTATTTTTCTGACTATTCTGCATATACTATCTGGAATATTAGGTGAGATGTTTTGGAACACATTTCAGAAAATATTTTAGGAATACATTTTTAAAAGAGTATTGTCAATATATTGATGTCTTAACTATTGTTGCTGTTGTTTGGACTAGATCAAAGGTATCAAACAATTAATGTTGCCTTCTACCCTCTTCCAAATTTTTATACTCTGAAAAACAAATGTCTAAGCCAGACATTGTCACTCATACCTATAATGCTATGACTCATAAGGTTGAAGCAGGAAGCCCACTGTGAATTAGAGGCCAGAGCAGGATGCTGAGTGACACTCTGTCTCATTAAAAACAAGTCAAAATAACAGTTCAAAGGAATTATAGCATGAACAGCATGGAAACTTCTGCTGATAAGAGCTCCAGTATTTTTGACTTTGCAAGTCACAATTCTTCAGCACTCTTTTACTTTTATTTTTAATTTCCTTTGGGAAATTTTGTGCAAGAATTGAAGAATGAAAATGTATACAGTTATCAGCATTTTTAAACAAAATCTTGGTTAAAAAAAAAATGCACCACCACCATGGAACCATATATGATGATGCCTTGACACACTGGAATCCCATTGTGCCCGATTAGACCAAGAACAGTAAAGTCAGAATTACTAAATAGACACACCTGATCTCAAGAATGAAAAGTGTACAATCCAGTTCCAGAGCCTCAGACCATGGAGAGCATTAAAGAGTTATTAAATATAGAGATTCAGAATGGTAAGGTATAATGGAAAAAAGGTAAAACATCAGGATCTTCCCTTTTGGGAGCACATGAGGAAAACAGGCCCATGTAGTATGACTAAAACAGAAAGAAATGCAATTAGGAACCACTTCAGTGCTTACACTGCATCATGTCCTTTGAGGAATGAAAATTGACCTTAAATTGCAGTGAAGTATCTAGTCCCCAGAAGAAGTCCTTTTCCCGAGGTCAAGTATTTGGATAAGTGTCTTTATTTCCTTGGGTGCTTGAGGAAAATTCCTGTTTGCTGAAAGCAGTCATTCTTCTTATCTCTGTAAGGGGAACTTGTGAACCTTCCATTCATATAAAAGAATGTCTAGTGGAGTCACTGAACTTTTGAGAATAGGCATTTAGATAATTCTTGATTGTATGGCTTTTGTGTCAGGAAAAAATGCTATAATGAAGTTAATGGCCACTTTTATCCCTGAACCATTGAACCTGTTTTCAGTCTTGCCTGTGACTAAACTATTGTACAAGTATAGCATATAAAAAGTGTGGCTTTTTATCAATACAGTGGCAGCCATCCCAATTCTCCTTGCTGACTCTATACCTCCCCTTTGGAACTTGAACTTGGCTGGAGCTGAACTCCAGAAGGTTGGCACAAGAACAGGAACCTGAAGAGGTAAGCCACCATGTTTGGTATGGATAGAACAATGCAGGCCCTCTAGCAGGAAAGTCTAAGTGAGAGTAATATGAAGAGTAAGAACACACTCTTAAGAAGTTATTGGCCATAAAGAGTCTGAAAAAAGAACACTCTTAACTTATATTTTGCAGTACAGTCTTAAGGAAAAACAATTACATTTGCTTCTTCTCTGCTAAAAGCCTTCTTTAGAGTTTATACAACAATGTTGTCCTTGGTTCCTAAAACCCTAGACTTGGAGACCTGGGATAAGATAGGAAGAGAGATTCAATACTGGTATACCTCTGAGTCTGAGAGCATGCCAATGGAAAACTTTTTCTCTCTGGAATGTGCTACATCAGGTCCTTAACACTAAATTGAAATTTCTACCCAGTAATCCCACACCTCTACCTTCAACTCCCCAAATTTTGTTAAAATATTATGGGTCAAAGCAAAATATCTTTTCTATCTTCCAGGCTCCTACAGTCTCCATAGATTAAAGTTTAAGTGGTGATAAGACAATAATTTGAGGTATATTAAAAGTATTATTTGTAAATTGCTCATTGGGAATGGTTTAAAATCTGTATACTTTGTAGCAAAATCTGGCTCTAAACATATAACAAAAAGCTTATAATTAACATTCTATACATGGGTATAGATATATAGATATAGATGTGTGTGACTGAACTCTTGTTTAGAATATATTGAAGAGAGTAAACTTAATTGAAGAATCCTCATTTTGTAGTATAGAGATAAAATAGAGTTTAGTTTCACATTCCTGGCAGGGGCTTGCCCAGTTCCAAGAAAGAATGAGCTAAGCTAAGAACACCTGGATGAGTGTCCTTATATATAGTATAAGGCAGTTATACCACCAGCCACACAACCCAGGTAGGGTCCAAGAATGCTAAACTGTAAAAAGTCCCAGAGCATGAGCTAATTTACAGTATAACTTCATCCTTGACCTCAAATAACCTTGCCTTGTGGTTTTCGCCCTTAAAAACCCAACTCGCAAATGGGTAGCACCTTCTCTGACCACATGCCTGTGAACCAGACCAAGGATCTTGTTTCATGACTCATAAATTTTAATAAACCTTGCTTTTGCATTTCAGAGAGTTTGCATCTCTGGTGATCTTTTTGGGAGCCTTGTGACCAGGCCACAACAATATATGTATGTGTGTGTGATGTATATATGTGGGTATATGTTAAATATTTAATAAATCCTGGGATATCAGAGAGACCACACAGTCAAATCCTAGGCAGACAGCTCAGGAAATCCTTGATCCTTTAATATAAGAAGAAACAGCTGATTCAATCACACATACCTTTAATCCCAGCACAGGGAAAGCCAAGAGTGAGATCAACATCCTTTATCCCATAACTCCAGAGACAGAACTTCTTTTGTTTCTGTGAGTTCAAGACTACACACCTTTAATCTTAACCTGGATGGGATAGGGTATATAAGGGCTTAGAAACCAGGCAGGGACAGAAGCAACTGGCAGAAGTGACTGATAGAAGTGACAGGCATAAGAGATCAGGAGTGAGGCTGAGAAAGTTGCAAGACAGTTTGATGAGAATTGACTGTGGTGCTTCCTCTCTCTGATATTTCAGCCTTCTCCCAATATTTGGCTCTGAGTCTCATTTATACAAACCAAATTCATGCTACTACATATGGAGCTTGGTCTATGTGTATATGTGCATGTAATATGGATTCAACTCTCATTTAAACTATAATAAGTTTCAATTTAACTTTTTGCTAAATCTTGCTTCAAATTTGGCTTTATATCATGGTAGAAGCTTATTCTTGACTGGTGGGATTAACATTTTCTGAAGTCCCCCAGTGAGATTCAGACCACCCGCCCAAATTCTAAAGATGGACCTTCACTCCAGAACTTTTGAGCCAAGAGGATGCCTCAAGAGGCATGTGCCTTGAGACATTCCAAGGCTCTAAGGCTGCCTTCAGTTACGATACTATTAGAGTAAATTGCCATGCTAAGAAATGCAGCAATCATCTATGGATGCTTAGTGTTTTGTGGGATCCCTACCTGAGATGTGGAGAGAGTTTGGACAACACCCCAATATTCTCCCATCCCGGACAAAAAGTGAAACATCACCCACCCACCTAGTTCTATTTTGTTAGAAAATTTGTCTGTGTTTTCTGGTGTGTCTGTAAGTTTTGTTGCAAACATGGAGCTGAAACCAAAAGAAAAAATGGTTCAAACATTTCTGCTGTCTCTGCTGCCAACAACATCCAGTCACCATTGCTGCCATAGCTTCATCTCTGGCCAGGGCTGAGAATTCAGCTCTGGTCACTGGATCAAGGTTAGAAGGAGTTCAGATGTCTTTTTGGTTTGGATAACATTAGATTTGTCCTTTGATATCCTATTTTATTGGAAAGCTGACTCTAGAGTTGGACTATGGATCTCCCTTCTCTAGAACCAGATATACTTAAAAAGTTTCCTCTATGTCCTGTCAGCTGAGCCACCTGACACTATGATAGAACAAGAGAGTAAAGCAAAATAGCCAAAAAAATTGGCTTGGTTCATGTGAACATGCTGTACCTCAAGATCTATAAGTTTATTGGGTATGGTTTAAAACGTAAAATCTATGGGAAAAGTTAACATAAAACTAGTATTGCTGGGGGTTTATGGTTTAAAATTGGTACATAAGTAATCTTAAGAGATTTAAGATTCCATTTGGGGATGTAAACAACATGTGGCTGGTTTCCATCTTTGCTAGGATTGAAAAGAGCAGATGTCATGTGACCTCACCAACATCTTTGTGCAGCCAGCCGTATGGCTGGTTGTCATTTTGCTAGGGTTGGAGAAGATGGATGTCATGTGACCTAATTGTCATCTTAATTAAAGGTAACCCACGGGGTCTGGCCCAACTAAGGAGACAAAAACAAGTCTCCAAGGTGTAAGAATTTCTGATATATTAGCAGCTATGTGATAAACATGCTAGTCCCATAACCTGAAGTGATGCTGGGTGAGCTGTAAGAATTCCTGGCATATTCCTAGGTGTGGCTATGTAAATCTGTTCCCACCCATTTTCTTATAAGGAGAAGCCACTGGAAGGTCATTCCTTTTTCTCTCCTGCTTCTCTTCCCTTGTTCTTACCTGGCAACTTTCCTGAATAAACTCTAGTGTGGTAGCTAGTAGTATGTGTCTGTCCTCATGGGTAAAAACAACACAAGGTATTTGGATTAAGATAGATTTTTGTATAATTCCTGTCCTGTGCTGAAAACAAGTTTATTAAAGATAGGATTTAAAAGCAATGCTTTTTAAAATGAGGTATTGATGTGGCACCTCCGTGGGTTCATATACAAGAATGTACAAAGCCAAACTTTGTAATGTAAGACTCTCCCAGGTAATATTGGTTTTAAAAATATGAAGGCGTCATGAGGAACAGCTGAGGCTTGTAAATGTTTGGTAGGGCTAGAATTAGTAAAGAGAACTTGGTTGCAATAGTGGACCCTAGCAGTTTTGGAAATGCTGATACCATATGATTGTGATTAAAAACTCCAGCCACAATGAAATGGAATCTGCTGAGACTTTGAAGACAGGCTGTGTAGTATATTACCAAAGGTGAGGTCTGATAGCTCGCCCATTGGGAAGACCCAAAAGATTATAAATAAATCAACAGTATTAAATATTGAATTACTTGCATTATTGGAGCTTACTTTTGCTTTATGTGGGTTAATGTAATGCCCTATTTTTTCTTCTTGAAGTAAAAAAGACATCTTATTTTTGAGAGGTTTCAAACATTCTATTTTTTTAATTTTATGCTGATTGACCTAGGGTCCAGGCATATATATAGCTTGCTAACTCCTTCATCTTAACCCATGATTCTTACCTTGTTCAGCCATGCAGCTTGGTACCTTTTCTCAGAGCAGCATTTCAACTTCTTTCCTCTGCATCTCCTGGCATCTCTCAATTTTAAACATTTTTAAGATGAAATTTTGGATTTAAATTACAAAAATTACTGGATATATTTTAAGAAACAGTTTTTAAAACATTTAAATTTACATAGCCATAGAACATTTTAAGCTTATAAAATATTTTATTATAATCTCTAAATATACACTCTTGATAATTAGGTAAATAAAAGGCTAACTTAGGGCCACAGTTAACACCAGGACTGAGGTGCTTCTCTTATGATATAGCAAGACAGTGACCTAAGCAGTCTGGCAAAAGTCTCTTCTTACCTAAGGTCTACTCAGGCTAATAGAAGCTGATTTAAATGTATGCTTAACCTCTTTGCTTTTTCTAACATTGTTAAACTATAGCCATTTTGGTAAACTGAGTTATACACAGAACTGTTACAGTCTGTAATGGTGTGTTCAGTCAAAGACCTATGACTACCATCCTCAACAAAACTATGGAGACCACAGGAACCTTAAGTAACCCATCTAGTAATGAATCTCTGTCATTTTAATTAATATATAGACCATTTAGATTATGCTTCCAGTTATAATTTATTCTTCTCAGTTCTCCGAGAATATTAACTGTTGACTTAACAGCAGCCAGCATCTAGCTCCTTTGCCAAGACTTCAGGTGCCATCCTAATTCTCTTCATTGTAAGAATCAGGCCACAGGCCTCATTTACCTAGAGCTACTACTAGGTATAGACACATTTTGCTTTGCAACCAGGCTGAGAGAGAGACACTAATAAAATGGATTTCAATGTAACTTTTTAATATTCTTTTATTCAAAAGAACTTGCTTTACAATGACTTCTCAGTAATCAACTACCTGTGTCTTGTGGTGAATGATTGGATAGAAATTGGAGAGTGTAAAGTTTATATAAGTTCTGAGGAAACAAAACCTTAAGTTATGAGGATCTAAAAACATATTTTAGGGTCTAAGAATGTATTTTATGGTGTGTATAAATGCCTGAGGGCATAAAAATGTGACTTAAGGTGTGTAGGTGCACGTTACAGAGGTCTGAAGGTTTAGTTTGTAAGGTTCTGAGAAAGTGTTTTGAAGTGTGTGGATGGATGCAATTTGTGAATGTGTAAAAAGATGGTTTAAGGTATATAAAAAATGTTTCAAATTTTTCTCCTCCGTATGCTATTGTTATACTGACATTTCAAAAGTTTAGAATTTTCACAGTAATCTGGCCCTGGTAAAAAACTGACTTTTATTTATCATATATTTATTGTTATAGTCACAAGCTCAAGATTTTAAATTCCCTTTGTTTGTCTTCTAAAGGTGCTTCTCATCAGGCTAAAGACATCTTTGTCTAATCTATATCTGGCTCTCTGGACAGAAAAAAAAGTTGATGATTTTTAATCCAAAGCTTTTGCTGGCATGACTCTACTTCAGCCATTAACAAATACCAGTCAACTGCGTTTTCTACAGTGTGAATTCAACACAGACAAATAATGATAATATTAACATATCTGGAACTTCTACCCCTTTTTATAAGCTTTAAAAAAAGGTTCTAATTCAACACAGATGACAAACAATGGTGATGCTAACATATCTGGAAATTTTGCCTCTATTTGTAAACTTTAAAATTAGGTTCTGTAAGCTTCAGGGAGTCAACAGGTTGTATGGACACCAGATAAGTGTTATCAATCAACAACCTGTCCTCCTGCCTGTTCCTGAGTGGGATTTCTCCCTGTTTCCTATTCTTGGGACATACCTTCTCCAGCTACTACGACCAAGGGCCTAGAAGTTTCAAGTGTATACTTAAGAAAAAAAAAAATAACTTTATTTTCTGCCCCTGGAATGTATCTGTTGCAGCAGATTTCCAATCAGTTAAAGACTGCATGGCCCCAGATAGTCCTGCACAGTCTAGACAGCAAGTGAACCAAACACTTCTCCCCACTCAGCCAATATTCCAGCTGTTTTGGATGCCCAATTACAACATCCCAATGTCAACAGGAAGTAATCAGATGATTAAGTTGTCTCTTATCATCTATTATTGACAAAAAGGGCAAATGGCTTAAGTGCCTATTTAACATATGAAAGCTGGACCTGGCTGTCAGGTTCTTCCAGCATTCCTCAGTGCCTACCTAGTATAGGGTATAATCTCCTACCCCACCTTCTACCCTGAACTCTCCAGCCCAGGAACTGGGCTGCCCTTGAAAAATGCATTGTTACTAACTGTATAAATTTGTTTCGTGGTCCTGATACTCATATTCTAATCAGACAGCCTCCATTTGTAATTTCTCCAGTTAGACTGAGATAACCCTAATCTTGGTGTTTATGCTACAGAAAAAAAATACTAATATTCTTAGTAGGCCTCAATGATTTATTGCTGCCTTAAGTTTGGGCATCACTACACTCATTAGTATTATAGGAGCTTTTGCTGCATCTAAACCGCCTTAGTACAACAGGTACATACCGTTTCCTCCCTGATCATTGAGCCTGCTTTCAATCTTGCCTGTGGATAACCTATAAGTATTAAAAGTGCCCTTTTTTCAATAGTGATAGCCACCCCAATTTTCCCTCAGATTGTGTGAGTCTCCTGCCCCGGCCAGCAGGGTCTTCAGCGTGGACCTAGACCTGGGAAGGAATCAAATGGAAGGCAGGAACATGAAAGAATGGAAGGACAAGACAAATCTCTCTGTTCAAGTCCTTCTCAAGTTTTATTGTTACAGCAATATTTATACAGAATCTCTGCCATGCAGGTAGCTGGGAGGAAGGGGGGTGGGAAATACAAGAGAATGTGGCAGGCCTGTGAGAGGAAGTAAGACAGGGTAGAATTGATATGGAAATCTATCTGTTATCTCTTGAGGATCTAGAGGATGTCACCTGCTGAGCTAAGAGAGTCAGGCCAGACTGTCAGGAGTCATGGTTAAAGTACAAACAATAGGGAATGTAGCATTCTGGTAAATAGCTATCTGGGGTAAAGACTGCTGTCTATCTATAGGAGCTAACTTATAAGTTGGCTTTGGCTCCCAACAGTCTCCTCCTTCTCTCAACAACTCCACACATTTTCTTTAGGACCTGAACCCTGCTGGAGCTGGACTCAAGCAGAATCATATTTAAAATGATTTGCAATTCTAAACTCAAAATTTAAACTACAGGCATTGGGAATGCATCAGTATGGTATGTTAAATTCTCAGTAAAAATAAAAATGCAATTTCAATTATAAACTTTGCAGTTCAAAATGAAAGACAACAAGTTTTTCCCATGTGTTGAAAAAACTGTTCCTAAGCTACAGTGAAATTAGCCAGTTTGTCAAAAGTACTATTAACAGGGTCTGCAGAGTAAGTCCCAGCAAACTCTGTAGCAGGGGCAGACAATGTCTGCCTCTCACCATACTCACAGCTCCTGCTGAGGGAATTTGCATGGCTACCCACCTCAACCTTGAACTGAGCGAACAGATAACTACAGGGGTCCTGAAGGACAGACTCAGACTCCACTCAGGGTGAGGAGGGGTCAACAGGCGCAAGTGCCTATATCCCAGCCAGGGAGGGAAAGTTGAGCTCCCATCGGTTTTGCTTCCGGTTCCGCTTTCGGGACCGGATGCTGTCTGCAGAGTAAGTCCCAGCAAACTCTGTAGCAGGTGCAGATAAAGTCGGCCTGTCACCATACCCACAGCTGCTACTGAGGGAATTTGCATGGATACCCACCTCGACCTCGAACTGAGGAAAGAGATAACTTATGGGGTCTCTGAAGGGCAGATACAGATCCTGCCCAGAGAGGTGACAGGAGGCACACAAGCCCGAGTGCCACAACTGACCAGGAGGCATCTAATCGTGAACCACTGAAGCCATGGGCAAACCTCAGTGCAAAAAATTACATGATAATACAAAGAACAACATGGTAACTCCAGAAGAGAGTGGCGATCTTACAAACACAAGACCTGAACTGAGCAATGAAGAGGAAACAGAAGGAAGCAACACCAGAAACTCATTTTTGATGATCATCGAACTCTCAAAGAAGATATGAAAAATAGCCTTAAAGAAATAGAAGAAAATACAAACAAAAAATTGGAAGAGATGAACAAATCTATGAAAGAAACATGCCAGGAACTAAAAGCTGAAATAAAAGCTGAAATGGAAGCAATAAAAAAGGCACAAAATGAGGCAAAGATGGAAATAGAAAATCTGAAGAAAAAAGCTGGAAAAACACAGATATAAGCATAACAAACAGAGTTCAAGAGATGGAAGATAGAATCTCTGAAGTGGAAGACTCAGTAGCTCAAATAGATATATCAGTCAAAGAAAATAGTAAAACTAAAAAAGCCATAACTCAAAATGTTCAGGAAATCTGGGACACCATGAAAAGACCTAATTTGAGAATAATAGGAATAGAAGAAGGAGAAGAA
>PVIH01004983.1:6377-131046 GCA_004025045.1 Sigmodon hispidus | reverse complement strand
CATGTGGGTGCTGGGAATCGAACCCGGGTCCTCTGGAAGAGCAGACGGTGCTCTTAACCACTGAGCCATCTCTCCAGCCCCGAGACCATCCCCAATTCTTTAGATGGAAGGAAGGGGAGAGAAAGAAAGAAAACAAGAAAAGAAGGGAAGAAATAAGGACCATTTTTGAACACAGCATTACCGTAAACATCTTACTTACCCAGCATGCCTTTAACTTTCCTTCAAGGACCAGTTCCCACCTGCAAGATATGTAACTTTGTTCTGTCAGTTGCTCTCCACATTGGGTGATTAATTTGGGACCCCCTGCAGCAGGATATCATGGCACCAGATGTTATTCATGGAACCAGCAGTGAGCTGACTGCTCCCAGTGAAGTGAACCAAGACTCCAGGAAGGAGGGGCAGAATCCTGAGTGTAGGACCCCAGGGTTCTCCATCCCAGTTCCTCTGTCCCTTAGCCATCTGTGGGACTTTAGCCAAAGGCATTGCCCCCCTCTCTGAGCCTAAATTTCTTCAAGGGGAAAAGGAAAACCCTTTGCTGATGTGTGTCCTTCCTCACCAGCACCCTGTGGGTTCTAAGGAGAAAGCATGTGTCTTCGCTAATGCTATGTCTCTCTCAACAGACATCATGGTTGACATGCCGGATGAACAGTCCATTGTGACTTATGTGGCCCAGTTTCTAGAACGCTTCCCGGAATTGGAACCTGTACGTCTCTTTACCTTATCTTTAAGTTGCAAACTATGCATTTTCACAGGGGACACAGCAGGAGGCTTGGGCTACTTGGTCATTCATTGTGGTTGATGGCAACAAAGTGACCTGGAGTTTGCCTCATCTTATTTTAGTTTCTAAACCATCTGTGACATACATCAAGCTCTCAGGTGGGACAGAAAGTCAGTTACATCTCAACAAGCCTCTTCTTATTCCAAACTTAAGGTGACAGAGATGTTCCCTTGTCTTCCAGACTTTACTCTTTAGATGCCCAGTGGAATAGCCCATTCAAAAGGATACTTGTGGAGTATATTTGTGTGTGTATGTTTTTTCGGTTTTTTTTGGGGGGGGTTCCGTTTTTGGGACAGGATCTCATGTATAGCCCCACCTGTCCTTGAGCATTCGGCAATCCTCCTGCCTCAGCCTCATCACTCTGGGAATATAATTATGTGCCACCATTCTCTGACTACCCCTTTTACTTTTTAGAATCTCAGATTACACTTGAAGATAAGTTTGGGGCTTGAATGGAAGTTGTCATGTTGTCGCTGAACACACACGTATAAACAACCCTTATAATAGTAACAAGAATAACAACCACAGCCTTTGGTGGAAGCCATTTTCCATTTAGCTAAATGCCTAGCACCAGCTCAGAGAACCCAGCAAGAAACTGGGCTGGATCTGGCTGTAGCTTACCGCTACAGTATTGATTAGTGCTCATAAAGCCCTGGATTTGGACTCCAGTTATGCAAAACATAATTTTAAAAAAATAGGACAAAATCAGCTGGACAGATGAGGTGCCTAATATAATGCAGCTTTGTTCTAGTAAAGAAGATATTAAGGAAAAAAAAAAAAAAAAAAAAAGAAGATATTAACGCATCAGTAGATGCGTCACAATTCTCTGATTTAAGTGACTGGTAGGAAAAAATGTACACATGAACAAATAAAAAATGTTAGGGAACAAGGGCTCTCCTGTAGCTGGACGCTGTGTCTGCAGCTGTCCTTTCTGCAGTCTGTGTGGTTCACTACCATTGTCCTCCTTTTAAAGATGACAATGCCATGGTCCTTAGGGTCACACAGCCATCTAATACAGGACTGCAGCTGCCTGCAGAGCTCTATGTTTCCAAAATTCATATTTTTGGCTTTCTTAAAAATACTACCAAGGCTGGAGCCTTATTTTGTACGGCAGTGACTCCTAGTGCCCCTCTGAGCTAGGGTTGGATTATTGCCTGATCTGTGTATGTGATTTCCACTCCTTCCAGCACCATGGTGTGGATATATATTACATATTTAATAAAACCTGAATATTGGGGAAGAGAGCACACAGTCAAATCCTAGGCAGACAGCTCAGGAAATTCTTAAACCTTAAATACAAAGATACACAGCTGAGTCAGTCACATACACACACCTTTAATCGCAGCACAGGGAAAGCCAGGAATGGTGACCAACACCCTTGATCCCATAACTCCAGAAACAGAACTGTTTCTGTGAGTTCAAGGCTACACGCCTTTAATCCTAATCTGGATGGGACAGGGTATATAAGGGCTTGCAGAAACCCAGAGAGAACATAAGTGAGTGGGAGAAGTGACCAGGAGTGAGGCTGAGGAAGTTGCAAGACAGCTGGGTGAGAATTGACTGTGGTGCTTCCTGTCTCTGATATTTCAGCTTTTCCCCGATATTTGGCTCTGAGTCTCATTTGTGATACTACACCATGGTATTTTGAAGAGGAATGTCTAGGCCCCCACTTGAAGCTGTGTGGCCTTGGGCTGGTTCCTTAGCCTCTCTGACATCTGTATCAGATACCCTCTAAAGTGGGAAGCATCACCCACATTTCAGACTTGTATGAAAAGTTAGCTACCTGTGTGAAGAACCCACTTTTGCTTGTGGCTCAGCATGGACATTAAGCACAAGATGGTGGCAGTAACTGCTATAGAATTCTGTTTGGGGGCTATTAGGTATCAAGGCTTTCACCAGAACTGAGCTGCTAAGCCAAAGGCAGAATCTAAAAGCGGTTAGAACAATGGTTCTCAGCTGTCCTAATGCTGTGACTCTTTAATACAGCTCCTCATGTTGTGATGCCCCCCCCCACATAAAATTATTCTCATTGCTACTTCATGACTGTAAGGTTGCTACTCTTATGAATTGTGATGTAAATATTTTTGGAGGTAGAGGTTCCCACAGGTTGAACCACTAAATTAAAAGTTGATGGTAAATAGTATGGTTCAAGGTCACGGTCATGATTCAGCAAACCTAGGTGTGGCTTCTCCAAGGCTGGGAGTAGGTTAAGGACCTGGTGGTAGGAGAAAGAGTCTTGGTTCATGCAGAACAGCTTGTTTCAGCCTTAGGAGTGTGGGGTGCATTCTGTTGTGTTATTAGTTTTACTTTCTTAGTCTTTAATATGTGTGTGTGTGTGTGTGTTTAAGTAGTTAGTGTGTGTAGGGAAATGTAAAATATGTTTTATTATTGTTGTTTTGTTATATACATTGTAGGGGAGGGTCAGGGGTATGTGCATGCAGAGTGAGCACATGGAGATCAAGGAACAGCTTATGGGGGTGCATAGGAGGACTGAGGTCCTCAGGCTTACATGGCAAGTACCTTCACCCTCTGAGAGAGCCTTCTGGGAGAGCTTTCTTTGAAAAAAAAATATTTATTTATTTATTTATTATGTATACAGTATACAGAAGAGGGTGCCGGATGTCATCATATGTGGTTGCTGGGAATTGAATTCAGGACCTCTGGAAGAACAGTCAGTGTTCTTCACCTCTGAGCCATCTCTCCAGTCCCTGAGAGAGTTTACTATCTCCTCTTCAGGTCCAGGCTTTCCCTAAGGAATGTCTTTTTTCTTTTTCAATATAGATTGGTTATTCTAGAGCCCTCTTTTTGGTAACTCCAGCCCTGAGTCATAAGTGGGTCTACTTTGAGTAGCTATTGCTTCCCTTGTTTATAAACCTCACTCTCTGGCTTCCCCATTTCCTGAATTTTGGTTTTTTTCCCATGGCAGAGACAGTAAGCAAATAAGAGTAGCAACCGAGGTAGATGGCTTTCTTTTTCTATGTTGATCTGTCTTCTCTTGCTACAAGATACCAGATGCTAGGTAACACATGAAGAAGAAAGATTAGGGGCTGAAGAGATGGGTAAAGAACACTTGCTGCTCTTACAAAGGACCCAAGTTTAGTTCCCAGCACCCACATGGAGACTTTCAACCATCTGCAACCAGTTCCAGGGTGGGATCTGTCATCCTCTTCTGCCTTTGTAGACACCTGGCACACAAACATGGTTGGCATACATACACATAAAATAAAAAATAAACCTTCAGAGAGAGAGAGCTAGAGAGAGAGACTTGACTCAGCATTGAAAGTATGAGTTAGTACTAGCACCTTCTAGAAAGGACCTCATGGGCATTCCAGTCAAAGTGTGTGTGAGACAGAGAGGTCACATACAAAGACAGGAAGCCAGAGGGCCACTTGGCTCTCCACTCGGTAAACAACTCTCTCTGTAATGAACTGGGGTCCTGAGAGAAGTATGTCAGTTCCTTCTGGGGTTAGAACTCCCTGGGGCCCAATGACCTTGCACTAGGCCTCACCCTTTAAAGGTCCCTCCACACCTCCTATAGCCACAAGCTTCTAATACGTGGGCTCTTGGGGAATACAACCAAGCAGAGAATATAGCCCTTTGCTGAACCTGAAATGGCAGTTGCTCCTTCTGACCATTTCAGGAGTCTAGAGGCGTGTTGATACTAATTCATTTCTGTCATCTGGCTTGGGTAAGGCAGTCCACTCCATCATTGCACTTACCAGACACTCAGCCAGCCCTGCAGTCCCCACAAACATATGCCCTACTGCTAAGCCCTGCCTGGGCTCTCCCAATGAAGACACCTCTGGGTAGGATCACAAGGCTTTCATAGTGACTCCATGATCAGTATGAACTTGGCTGGTCCCTCCTTACCTCGGGCAAGCTAGCTCCCTCACTGGCAGGGTTCACAGGAGTGAGGCAACTGAGGCGCTGCTCACTGAAGTACACTGAACACCCTACTGAGTGCATTGATAATCATTTGTACCCATAGTTTTGAAAAATATATTTCATATTTTTATTTGCCTGGCGTTTCTGTATCTCAGTGGGACAGCGGTTGACATCACCATGAAAAATCTCGTTAAAGTGGCTTTTGTTGTTGTTGTTGTTTGGGTTTGGAAGTTGTACTTGATGGTGGAAACTGTGATTTCATGTTGTCTTGTGTTTCTTGGCAGGAAGAGTTTTGGAATCCAGACAAAGAAGCCCCCATTGAGTCTACTTTTGTCCGAATCAAAGAAAGCCCTTCTGAACAGGAGAGCCGAGTCCTCCTCCTCAGTGAGGACGGAGAGCGGGCCTACACTGTCAACCACGAAACCAGCTATCCGCCACCTGCCAAAGTCTTCGTCTGTGACCAGCCTGAGAGCCCAAAGGGTCTCTGTCTGGGTGGCATGTCCAGCCATGATGAGCTGTCTGACAGTGCCAGTGAATTCATGCACCAGATTATTGACCAAGTCCTTCAGGGGAGCCCAGGGAAGGCCGGAGCCACCAGTGAACCAACTCCAGAGTCTTCCATCTTACTGACCAGAAAGGATGGCCGGAGGTCCAGCTCTTTGCCAATCAAGAAATCAGTTCACTTTGAGGCTGACTTGCACAAGGACGCCTCGTGTAGCAAAGACCCTTTCTACAGCCCAGACTTCCGCTTTGAGGGGAACCCAAGGTTGGCGAAGGAGCTGTCGAAGCAGGATGGCCATGTCTCATTGGTGGAGGTTGCCAAGGAAAAGAAGACAGAACAGGAAGCCAGGCCAGTGCTGGAAGCTGCCTCAGACAAGGGTCCTGGAGACATTGTTGGCGTGGATGGCATGCCCCATCACGGTCAGCCTTCTCAGGACCCCTCATTCTGTAACGGCACTGTAGAGAGTCCAGCTAGCCAAGATGAGAAAGGGCCTTCTCCTCCAGCCTCTGGAGATCATAGTATCCTGGCCAACTCCACTGAGCTCAAGGTTCAGCTGCTGACTGTCGAGCCTATGGATAAAGATGACTGCTTTGAAGGCGTCCCACTGAAAGCCTCCAAGTTTAACAGAGACCTCTCAGATTTTGCCTCCACCAGCCAGGCTTTTGGTGAGGATTCATCACTCCATGAGAAGACACCTGGGGAGGAAGAGGGTTTCGAGACTTATGCTGAGAACCTGGGGAAAAGAAAATCAAAGTCTCCCCATTCAGAGACAGAGTCACCTGACTCACAAGCAGAGTCTGACAAGCATGAGCCTCCTCCCCAGGGCCCCGAACAAGAAGATCAAGACCATCCTTTGCCCCCAGTAGAAACGCCTGCAGATAAGAAACCTGAAGTATATGAAAAGGCCAAGAGAAAGTCCACCCGGCATCACAGCGAGGAAGAAGGAGAGGGCCTCCCTGGGGTTGGTGGAGAAATTCAATCCAACCCTCCGAGTACCAGCGTCAGCCTGGAAACCCTCAGGAGTCACAGTGAAGAAGGACTGGATTTTAAGCCTTCTCCACCACTCTCAAAGATATCCGTCATCCCCCATGACCTGTTCTACTACCCGCACTATGAGGTCCCCCTGGCTGCCGTGCTGGAGGCTTATGCGGAAGGTGGGGAGGATTTGAAAAATGAAGATGGAGATATAGGGGAGCCAGAAGAAGGCTATATGCAGGACTCCAGGTTGGAGGAAGAGGAGGAGGCCCACAGCTCCCAAAGCAGCTGCAGTTTCTCCTTGCCTGTTGACAACGGCCACCCCAGTGTCAGTGACCATGTTGATGACAATTCTGAAGGGCCCATATCAGTCTTAGGACCTGGTTCACCACCTTCCCACGAGAACCACCAACAGAGGGAACCCAAAGAGAATGGCCCCGTGGAGAGTCAGCAGGTACTTGAGGTTTGGGAACTCAGAGCTTCTCCTTTTGGAAGTCTTCTCTTACGGAACCCATAGGGCATAGGATTTAATGTCTTTCCAGGAGGCTCCAGCAAGTACTGAGTGGCTGTCTAAATGGAAACCACTCCTAAAATTTTGTACACAGGCACCAGGATGATCTTATTCCAGTCTACACCCTACTCAAAGGGCTTCTAAGAGAACAAATGAGATTGTGTGTGAGGGCCCAGCAGAGTAGCTTATGATTGTTTAAACGCAGCCATTAACAGTGAACTATCCAGTCATTTCCTACCAACCACCTGGGGAACGGGAAAAACTCACCTTGGTGTTTCTTAGAAGCCATAGCTGAGTCGGGCCCTATGCTTGGTTCCTGTGACTTGCTTATGGGTCATGTAGACAGGAAGGGACACTCGTTCCAAGCTCCAGCAGCTGAGCACACACTTTTCAGCCTCTTGTGTTTCTACTTTTATCTAGCCAGCGGCTCAAGAAGGGTACAAGATGGGGAGCATGTGCACAGAGCCCTGGGAGAGCAGGGGAGTTCTTTCTACAAAGAAACAACTTACAGGTGTAGGAATCCTGGGGGGAAGCCCTGTGTCCAGGGGTATTCAAGCCCTGCTGGATACAGAGATGGATGAGGGAATTGCCTTTACACACTCCAGCAGTTCAAGTGTCTGGCAGCTCAGCAGCAGCTCTCTACCTGTGGGTCTCAACCCCCCTGGGAGTCAAATGACCAACCCTTTTACAGGGGTCACACGTCAAATATCCCACAGATCAGATGTTTACATTATAATTCTTAACAGTAGCAAAATTGCAGTTATGAATTATCAGCAAAATAATTTTATGGTTGAGGGTCACCACAACATGAGCTGTGTTAAAGCTGGGTCACAGTGTTGGGAAAGTTGAGGCGCACTGGCTCAGCCCTTTGGAAGAAGCGTCGTGACCAGCATCATAGCAAAGTGAGGGAAAAGGAGATGAGTCACACTACCTAGTCCAGTGGACACAGAGAATGTGGCATCGGATGTGGAGGTAGCCCTGCAAAGGGTACAGCCAAAGGAGATTCCTCAGACGCAGAAGGGCTGGAGGGTGTGAGAGAGCTACTCCGTGAGGGCCAGAATCAGTCTAGGAACAGAACCAGCTTATTCCAGATCATTTCCGTCAGTGTTTCACCTCTTATCCCTCCCAGTTCAGTCCTGAGCTGCCCACAGAGGGTGACCCTAAACCCCAAATGTCATCTCATTTCCCCCACTCCCACCTCCTTAGCATGATCTTTGACACTCTCTCCTCTCCTACCTGACTGCCCACCCCTCTCTGCCTTCCTTCTAGCAAATCCAGCTTTTCCTGGTTCCCGGATACCCATGCCCTGGGTGGTCCTCTCCTACCCAACACTGAGCTCTGTACCAAGGTCACCTCTTCCTAGTTCCTGCCTTAACAGAGATCTTGCCGCCTTAGCTGGGGCCAACCGCACTCTGGCAGTTCTTTCCTGCTTCCATGGTTGGTTGATTGTTTTTCATCCTAAGAGTAAAGAGGCATATATGTATTTATCCTTAGACTCTAGAGACCAGTGTGGTGCCTGGCAAGGTCTGCCAAATGCAGGGGTCAAGGGCATACTGCTTTGGGAGTCAAACAGGAAGCTAAATGGGAATACGTAGGTGGGCTCATGAGCAGTATTGGGAGGGCTAAGAAAGCCTTACACCCTGGCAAGCTGTAGGCAGGGGAGTCTGGGGAGCCCTTGGAGATGCTTAGGATTGAAATATCACACTGCCGGGGCTGGAGAGATGGCTCAGCAATTAAGAGCACCGACTGCTCTTCCAGAGGACCGGGGTTCAATGCCCAGCACCCACATGGCAGCTCACAACTGTCTGTACTTCCAGTTCCAGGTAAACACCAAGGCAAATAATTAAGTAAATAAAAAATTTTAAAAAAATATCACACTGCCATCGTCAGAGCATGCTGTGGTTCAGTTTAGTAATCTGGGACAATGAGGGCAATGCTCAGTCCCAGGGCATGAATGGCCATTTAGGACAGGGCAGGAACAATGTACTCAGCAGTTGTAAGGCAGATCTGAAGAGCCAGAGTCGGTGGTTTCAGAGGTGCCAGTCACAGCTGTCCCCTTCCCTTGGTGCTGAGAGCCACTCCATCCACACACTTGAAATATTTCCTTACACTTGCGAGTCTGTGCTACTGTGACTGGCCAGGAGCTGGGCAGGTGGAGGTTAGGTGGGACTTGCAGAAAAAAAGAGCAAGAGAATGGAGAGTTGGGGATTGTGAGGAGACTCGGAGAGAAGGAGATGATCCTGATGTGGGCTGCCAGTTGTGCCCAGCAGTGCCTCCTGTGGGAGAGAAGCCAACAGCGGTGGTCATGACCTTCAGTGAGATCAGATCTGATGTCTATGCTGGAGATACAGAGGACAAGTGGAATGACTCTCCAGATTGTTAGGACACAAAAAGCTATGAGGGCTGAGTAGGTGGATGAGAACACAGATTACATTCTGGCCTTGGCAAACAACCTATGGAAATCCTTCATTATTGCATTTGGTTGATTGTGAGTCTGACAGGCTCTCATGTACCCCAGGCTAGCCTCAAACTCACTCTGCAGCCAAAAAATGACCTTGAATGTCTAATCATCCTGTTTTTATGTCTAAGTACCACTATGTCAGGCCTGTGCAGTGCTGGGGTAGAACCAAGGGCTTTTTTCATGCTAGGCCTGCTCTCTAACAGAGCCAGTGCTGGGCCCTTCATTTTTATAGGCTTTCTGCCAGTAATTGCCAAAATCAGATTGAGCACCTGTGGTGTGCAGAGTGTTAGATGGATAGTTAGGGGTGGTTGGTGCAGTTAGAATCACACAGCCGGCCATTCAGGAGATTTAGAATCTCATCCTGCCCCAAGACTTACTGGTGGCCAGTAGGGGCTGGGTGGGGATGGGGGGCAGGTCAGGCTTCCCTCCCCAGCTCTGAGCACAGCCTTCCTGCATCCGAAGGGAGCAATATTGACACAGCTTACATGATGGCTCTGACCCATCGCCTTGCTTGCCCTCTGCTTCCAGCCTTCTTTGTACTTGGTCAAGTGTAGTCCCTACGTTTTACCTTGGTGGTGCAAAGCCCATGGGGGTAGAGAGACCTGAGTCTGTCTCCTACCAGACAAGGGGTGATACCTAGTCCTCCTTTCAAAAAGAAAAAGACTATCTGAGCAAGCCAAAGACCAGAAATGGAAAGTTTTTCTTGTTCTGATCATTTAATAAGATAGATAGATAGATAGATAGATAAAATCATCCCATTGTTTCCCCTCTAGGATGGGTCTCTGCTCATCCATGAAGGACAATGGTCGCGTGTGGCTAGGAACTTTCAGTTCCTCCCTGGAACATTGTTCTGGGTCGCTGGCCTGAACTCCAGATCCCTTACGAGGCCCCTGTTGAGCAGGTTCTGCCTGCTGCTCCCACACTCCTAGATTTCAGTGGTTGCATGGCCGATGGGTATCAGGTGCTCAGTGAGACAGTGGCTAAATTGTCAGTCCCCTTTCCAGGAAGTACTAGATGTGGCCCTGTGATCTCTGCAAAGGCACACTGTCAGTTCCCTCCCACAGACTCTTCATTTGCTTGGGTGTGTGTCCCACTCCAGGCCCATAGAGCACCTTTGCAGTTGGCCCCCCTGAAAGTTCAGCTGTTGCCTGCTGTAAGGGATATCCTTCTAAGGAATGTGCCACAGAGGAAAGAGGATGATGGGGCTTGTACCCATTTGACAGCTGGGAAAGTGGAGGCTCAAAGAGGGACAGTCAGTGGCTTACGGTCAAGTAGCTGACTCAGGCAGGATTTCTTCTCACTGAGCTTCCTGATTCCAAAACTGCCTTCCCTACACCAATTCATAGCCCTTGATTTCTGCACAAGGAGAAGGCATTGGGGTGCCTTCTCTCCTGGGCCATCCACATTGGAAGGAATTCATGAGATGGACAGAATTGGAAGGGACACTGGCTGGATTGGAGTGGAGCCCAGGGAATGATGTCATCTTCTTCATGGGGAATTTGACCTGCATTTTGGCTATTTTGTATTCTAGCCCCAAGAACCCCCAAAACCGGAACTCCCGGCAAAGCCGTTAGAAGAAAAGTTAACAGAAGCCTCAACTAGCAGTAAAAAGAAAGAAAAACGGAAACATGTGGACCAAGTAGAAAGCTCATTATTTATAGCCCCTGGGACTGTCCGCTCTTCAGATGACCTTGAAGAAAACCCCTGTGAACACAAGATCCCTTCCAGGTATGTCGCTAAGATCTTCTCACTTTAGAACTGAGGCAGGGGCTTGCTCTCTTAGGTTTGTGTCTCTTGGAGAGACAGTGCATCAGTAGAAGGCACAAGCAAAACCCAAGCCATGGATATTGGCTGAGAAGAAGAAAGGCCAAAAAAATGTCTGTGTCCTGTTGGGCTTGGGGTCTGATTGACCACACCCTACACAGAGTCCTATCACTGATCACAGAGCAAGTAGCTATTACAATTCCCACTTGCCATCTCACGCAGGCACATTGTGGTTAAGGATGGTGCGGTATGAGTAGACCTAGTTAGCTCAGAGAACTCCGCAGCTGGGTTTTAAGCAGGCTGCACTGAGGTGAGCTCATTTATGTGAGGGACTCCTGGAGCCTCTGCCTGCTGGCCCCAGGCTGAACAGAACTTCCAGAAGGTTAGCAGAAGGAGTGGGACCATTCTCTGAGTGCCTCTCTGCTATATATGCTTTTCTGGTCACAGCTCAGCTGGCCTCCTTATGTAGCTTTCCACTGGCCTAGAGAGAGAGGCCTAGGAACCCACAGGACCCACATGACCATTCATGCTTATACCACACACCTCTGGCTCTGACCTTCTACCCTGGGTTGGGTTCATACTTTAGGCTCCCTCAAGCTGGAGGGCTACCTACCCCCTGCATTTAACCCTGTTTCCTGAATCACTCCAGCTCAGCCTCCAGCAGGCAACTCCGTTACAACCTCCTTCAAGCATGCGCCTTGGATTTCCTACGGGTCATCTTTGATACATTCTTGACTGAAGCATCTATTTTTTGTTTGTTTGTTTTTCTTCTTCACAGAACAGTTATTTCTCTCCTTTAAAATCTTTGACACTGGGGATTGAACTCACAGCCTCATGCCTGCTAAGCACCATAGACCTACTTCCCCAGCCCTCTTTTGGCTTTTGTATTTTGAGGAAATGTGTATATTGCCTGGGCTAGCTTTGAACCCACTCTGTAGCCCAGGCAAAGGCAAGGTGTGGGACTCACTTTAGCACAGCCCTGGCTTCCAGTGGACACTCGGCTCTTTGGGTACATGAATGGCTGTGCTTCCCTGGAAGTCAGGATATGGCTTCTCAGCACCTGATGGCTGGCTGGAGAGTGCAGGTCATGGTTCACATATACTATAAGGCTCACATTGATAGATTGTAATGTCAAAATGCCCAAGAAAGCGTGCGACAGCAAAGTGCAGAGATTGTCCCTCCCCTACCAGGAAAGCGTGTTTGCGTTAGGAAGCATTACCCACACAGGAGGGCCAGAGGGAGCTCCACAGCACCCAGCACTGCACCATGAAGGATCAGGTCACTCTGGACACTGCTGAGATCTAATCCCCGGGGTCCCTTTTGACTCTGAGGTTGCGTTTTGCTCCATGCTTGTGCTTGGATAGCAATGAGGAA
Organism: Sigmodon hispidus; assembly: GCA_004025045.1. Taxonomy (NCBI): domain Eukaryota; kingdom Metazoa; phylum Chordata; class Mammalia; order Rodentia; family Cricetidae; genus Sigmodon; species Sigmodon hispidus. The sequence continues at coordinate 118,796 of PVIH01004983.1, read as the reverse complement.
CATGTAACACTGCCTAGATTGAAAGATACCAAGGCTGACTTACAGGGACTTTCTGAGAATGTGTACTTAGGCCAAGTGCCAGGCTCCTGGAAGCCATGAAGTGAGCTTGCTTCAAGGGACCTGGGATGACACTGTGTTGATACCTAGTTCTGCATGGCAGCAAGCCAGGACCCAAGGCATCCCGAAGCAAATGGTGTGATCCATTCTACAGAGAAAGAACACTGAACAGGGCTGTCAGTTTCCAACTAGCATTGATAGCTCTCAGCCAGAAGCCACAGTTGATGGCCTAGGATTCTTTTGTTTCTACTTTGGGGTGTCAACTCTGTTCAAAAGACCAAGGGGCATTTCATATCAGCCTCAAAGATTTGGCCATAAAATCAGTCTCCTTATGTATGAAAGGAAAAATGGTGGTATTCTCTAGGGCTATATTGGCAGGCAGTAGCCATGGAGCAAGGTATACCAGAAAGTCCAGCCTCCAGGCCTTGGGCCGAGCCCTGCCCTTAACCTACTGGGGACTGGTTATATATAGATTCAGGATGTTTGTATATAAATACTCCAGTCCTGGCCCAAATTCTAGGACTTTTAGAAATATGTGTTCTGATTTCTGTTAAAAATCCTGATTTGTATTTTGGTATAAATGAGGGCCCAGTGTCTGAGGCCACACCTGGCTGTGTGTTTCAACAGCATGGATTCCTAGGTACAAACTCTGTCTGAGTCTGAAGCCCCAACTGTACTTAACCCAACTGTGGAAGGCCCTGGGGTAACTTGGGTGACTATAGAACTCAGCCACTTGTGCTCTGGGTGGTGCCCATTAAAAAAACGTGCCTTTGCTTTTCAGGAATAGCCACAGTGACTCCAGCATTTACATTCGGCGACATGCTAATAGGTCTTTGGAATTGGTTAGTATGTGACTTTCTTCTTCCCTATGGCCCCTGCTAATCAGTGCCTTTCCAGTCCTTGCTCCCTGTCCCAGCCCTGAGCTTTGGGATCACTGACCTGTGCCAACCTTATACTGGGATAGAAGACAGACACACTTGAAACCTTGTTAAGCACAGTTCAATTGGACATCCAGTTGGGGCAAGAAGGGGTGTAAATAAAGCATTGATTTCAAAGCCCAAAGGCCTCTTTGTCATAAAACAAACAAACAAACAAAAAAACGAACCCAAGACACTTCCTCAGCCCTGCACCCACACCTAGAAAGATCACAGTTAAACTAAGGGTGGATCCTTGTGACATCTGCAGGTGCTGAGATCTGCAGTGACCTTACTTCAGAGCCTGTCTAGGTGGTGGGCGGGCCTCTTCCCAGTCACCTTTGGGCAGGGAGGCAAGGGGGGAGGCAGGGTGGTATCTCTTGTTTAGCAATTTGATTTTTGAAACTAGATGTCTGCAGTATCGAGAAAAGCGTGGCATGGTCAGCTTTGTAAGCTTAAAATCACCTTGTTTTCTGTTTCAGAGATTTCATCTTTACTAATTGGGTTGCGGGGTTTTGTTTATAAATTTCACTGTAGGACCATTTTAGCTATGTTCAATTGAGGAACGCAGCCGATCTGGATGAGAGGAGAAACAGAATGTTAAACAGGTTGGTGGCCTCAGTCCATAAGTTTGTGGCATTTAAATATATATGTGCTGAATAAATACGTCTTTATTTAAATGTGTATGTGTGTGTTCTACCTACAGGGGCCATTATTATTATTATTGTTTACTATGGCTTATTTATCATGTTGGCAATAATTTGGGAAAACACCAGCAAATAGCTCTTCCAAGTGAAATGAACATAAACAGATGAGGAAAAGTTAGGTCTTTCTGAGTGTGGGCGGAGGGGCAGATCAGAACTCAGAATGTATGAGTGAGAAATGGGTCTAGGTTCTGGGTATGTGGCTGGGCTTGAATACTCCAGAGGTGGAGGGAGCTGTCCCATCCCAAGCATCTGACCCTGTGTCCCTTCTGTCTCACTGCAGGTACAGTTCTCAGAAGCTCACTGAGCTGATTGTACAGTTTTACGGCATCAGAGCAGACATGAAGCGGGAATGCAAACATGCCAGGCTGTCTATGAAAGTATTCCTTACCAGTGGAGAATAGATTGCATAGTTGATTGCTCTTGAATTACTAAACTAGTCCACCTAGAACCCGAGAGAGGGAACAGAATGTCTCTAGTTCTGATACTATGCTACCCCCCTTAAAGTCACGGAAGTACCTTATTGTATTGCCCCACCCCTGTGGGTTTGCATGGGCTTGGAAGGATTTAGATCGCAGGGTTGGTAATCTCTACCCAGTGCCCCAGGAACAGGGATCTTAGAACACCACTCTTTTGGCTCCTAAAAGCAAATACAAGTGAGATACCCTGCTTCCTTCCCTGCCTAAAATGGAAATACTAATTTCAGTTTTCAGCCAAAGGGAGCTTTTAGCTAGGAGGATTAAGCCTTTAGTTTTGATCAGGTAGGACTCTGAAAGAGTCAAGAACTTGACATATGCATGAGTGTTTTCTCCCTCTAGCAACAAATAGAGTTTATATTTTTCCTCCAGACAACTTTAAATCAGAGAAATTCTGCCCAATGTCTGTTATTCTGGCATAAATCAATATTGCAGATGTCACAACCCACCCATCACTTGTCAGGAAATGGTTTGGGCTTCCCATAGCCCCATTCCAAGGCCTAGAAATGGCCCTGAGAAGCTCATATTTCAGGCTTCTGTCTATCAGCTCCCCACCCACCCCTCCTACCTTTCTCTTAGTAGATTTGGTCTGAGGTTTGGTTTTTACCAACACCCAAACTCTCTTGCTAGTAGCCTGTTTATTACCTGCCAGGCAAAAGCAAAATGGCACACTAATTGCTGCTTCGCACCACATAAAAGAAAGGTTACTCTGATCCCAAATCAAAGCTAGCAGTTCTTCTGAAGGTAATATTTCAAAGACTGAACTCGGGGTGACTTTATTTGTTTCTGGTGGTTACTGTGAAATCACCTGTCACAGTTCCTTTACTCACCAAGGCATAGCTAAGGCTGGTAATCCTACCTCCTCCTTTCGAGGTGTCCCAGGAGCTGCTCTATCACAGAGCATTTCTGTGGTCTGTGACAACTGCTGTCCCATGACTGTTACTGTGGCCATGTGTGAAATGGGCCCAGATACCTCCTTCTGTTAGGGTCATGGAGACAGCTGGGTTCTGTGCTATCTGGATGGATCCCTTCCTGGAGTGGACACACAGATGGGAACCTCCTGATGTATCATAGGAACCTTCATGTGCAGGTGGAGGGTTGGGTTAAGGTTCAGGATGTGGTCTTCCCTCCTAGGGACTCTACCAGTGACCATCCTGTCTCCTATCTTTTTCTCTGCAGGACTGGTACCAACTCCTCCGGTGAAGCTATGCCCCTGGGGAACCAGAGCCCACCCAACGACTCCCTGACGCAGTTTGTACAGCAGCCCGATGTGATCTATTTCATTCTGTTCCTCTGGCTCCTGGTCTACTGCTTGCTGCTCTTTCCCCAGCTTGATGTCAGCCGGCTCTGAAACATGTGTATGGAGAATAAAAGACAGGACCCTGATCAGGGTGGGGTAGCCTCCTGCATCTTACTGTCTGTTCAGGGTTGAGCCACTTCTGCAGAGATGGAAGACCTCAGAGGGTACACAGGCCCACCTGTCTCCATATGGTTCAGTCTTTGCTCACATTTCCCTGTGATTCCCTAAGATCTGAGAGCATGCTTACCTCCCTGACCGTGTGCTCCAAGCTCAGGTTTGAGGCTGGATCTGTGGACAGGATTCCTCCTTATGTGCCTTGTTTGATCAGATGTGAGCCCTTACTAATGTGTACCCCAAACCCGGGTCTTAGCATGTGAACATGCAGGTCTCTAAGCTCCTGACAGAGCTTGAGTTACTTTTATCTCAGGGGAGGGCCTGCCTGATTTTAAGAAAGAACGGAGTTCATACTGGGAAGCAAGGTGCCCTGTTCTCCTCCATGTGTGTGAGTCTGAGTGAGGATGATATGGCTCCTATGAACCTGTCCCAGCCTGATGACCCGTTGTGGTCATTGGGGGCGTTTAATAGCACACACCTGCCTGCTCCCCAGAAACTATACCTGGGCATTTTAGCAGGCTCCAAAGAGGGCGCTCTGCCAGCTTTGTAGTGAGTCACAGCACATTCTTTCACCTTGGTGTTATTGGAGGATTGCGTTTTTAATTCACTTTTGCATTGATTGGATTGAAGTAGAGCTGTACTTTCGAAACCTTTTCTACCAGTAGGACCTCCCACCAGATGAAAGTGGAGAAGGCTCAGTCTAGATTTGCATTCAAAGCAAGGCTCTGGCTGATCAACACTGCCTTGCATTCTGCTGAGTTTTCTGTAGAGAATCTGAAGCCCTTAAGGCATGAGGAGCCTCAGGATGCTGGAAGTGGCTGGGTTAGAATAAGCCCCCATGAGTGGTGGAGCTGGGAGGGTTTCTGGGCCCAGCATGCACACCTTGGCACTAGCATCCTTTGTGGTCAACCATAACAGAGATCTTGAAAAGCTTTTCTGGAAAGTGCCAGGGTGTAGGTCAGGGCAGGCAGCGTGTGAGGAGAATGGTTTTCTTCCTCGTCCTGTGGCCTTCAGCCCCCGCCCCTGGCCCTCTGCCTTGTGCAAAGGTTCAGGTCTGGGGAGGCTCTGGGGTCCTCCTCCCTTAAACATTCCTTTCAAAACAAAAAACAAAACAAGGAAACCCACACAGACTAGGCAGCCCTTCTAGAATTATAAGCTGAGCTGGACAGTGATGTCACAGACTTTTCACCCCGCGCTCAGGAGGCAGAGGTAGGTAGATCTCTGAGTTTGAGGCCAGCCAGAGCTATGTCTCAAAAAACAAAAACAAACAAACCCAGGAAGAATAAATAATAAGTAAAAACATACACTTGTTAGTCAGTCAGGAGGGGCCCTCAGGGAGCATGTTGTTTAGCTGATCCCAGAGAGGCAGAACAGGCTGTTCATGGTTACATAGTCCACCAGAATCAGACTAGTCAGGAGCCTCAAGGCCACATGACTCCCGACTCCCCCAGTCTAGAATTGTCACTTTTTTGTAGAAAACTTCCAACCAACTACACAAATGTCCTGGGGTGGCGCGGAACGGGGAGACTAAGTAAAATGTCCTTATTCAAACGAAGCCATCTTTTTTAGACCTCTTCAAGCTTTTCCTTAGCTCCTTCTAGAATGTTCTTGACAGCTGTAAAGTCATTGCTTGCTTTTCTTGTTGCTGGGACAAAATAACTGACAAGAACATCTGAGGAAAGTGGGGTTGGGGACCCACAGTTCCAGGGTAACTATGATAAAGGAGAGTCATAGCAGCCCGGGAGGCAACCGGTTGCATTGTGTCCACGGTCGGAAGCAGAGAGAGATGAAAGGTACTGCTGCTCAGCTCACTTTCTCCCTTTAGCTCAGTTTGCCTCCCCTCCCCACCATGGAACAATGCTGCCCACATTCAGGTTAAGTCTTGTCTCTTTAGTGAAGACTTTCCAGAAAGACCTTCAGCGTCACATCCAGAGGTGTGTTTCCATGGTGATGCTAAATGTGGTCAAATTGGCAATGGAGATGAAACATCACATCTTGCATTTGACGAGAACATTGTTCTTAGTCTGAAGTCATTCTCCTATAGCGAGCCAAAGACTTGCTTATTTTTAAACACAATTAAAGACAATTTATATAGCACATTGTGTCAGGCCAGCTAAAAACCTGGCCTTTCAACCATTTTTGGTTAGCATCTGCCTCCCCTCCCAGAAAGAATTGAGGCATTCCAAAGGGGAAAGCCCGAAGCTCCATAGAAAGGAAACTATTTAATCAGATCCCTGGTCCATGTGTATGCATACACACACATTATGTGCACGTATTACTAGTTTAAAAACATCTACAGGCTTGCTAATACCTTAGATTGGAATTCCTCATTCACAAGTATCGTACAGAGTTTTCCCATTGTAGTTAGATCAGATGACTGACGCATCTGTTTGTTGATGATGCTGTCTTGGGCATGTGGGGACCGTACTTCTGAGCTAGGCTGTGGGTTGTGGTCCTCCTCTCCTCCTTTTCCTCTGTGCCCTCCCCTTCCCCCCTACTCATTCTTCATTAGCTTCTGGAGAAATGGGCCATTCATGACTTATAAAAGTGTCTCTCCTCTGCCCTTACCATGTGGCTGGGCATAGATCTGCAGGTGGAAATGGTGTCCTCACCACTGCTTCCAATGACATGATTAAAATGTCTGATGCGGTTTATATTCCCACACCTTTATGTGTGACGTGGACTCTCCCCATTCCTGGAGGCATCCTGGTCTCTTCTCGGTGACCTGACCTTGCTGCTGTTGTGTCCACTGTAATACCTGCACTGAGTCCTCTTGGAAACTTTCTGATAAGACTAGTGTTGTCCAGGAGTCTGGCTTAACTATGGAGCACCTACCATATCAGTGGTTGCGTGTTTCTTCTGGAGACTTACTTCATTTCCTTATAGATCTTCCTACCACTCCTGCACAGAAAAGAGGGATAAACAGGGCTGCTGGTAGCCCATGCAGTGAACTTGTGCAATATCAGCAACCCTGTCCCTTCTGGGCACAAGCCGCCTGCCATACACACTTGGTTTAATTGGCAGAGGACAGCTATTTTCTTCTTCTCTGAGCAGATACAGTCCTCAGCTAGGACAAAAGCTGGCTTTTAACTCCCACACATTTCCCATGACCGGGTGCACAAACCATAGAATGGGACCCAGAGACTCCTGAGTGCTGAGTTCTGGCCTTGGCACCTTAGTAATCATCGTGTAACCTCCTGAAGTTGCTCCTGCCTCGTTTAATCTTGTGTCCCTGGGTTGCACTTTTCTTGTTCTTTTTGAGTCGGAGGCAAAGGTGTCATCTGGCTGCATGGGAGGGACAGGAGGCTCAAGAACTAGCCCTGTATCTTACCCTACTTTCGACATTCCAACACAAGCCCCTTCCTAGGTGCCAAAGTGGGAGGTTCCTCAGTGCTGCCCCCTGCAGGCACGTGGTGTAAGGACTCTTCCCTGCTTCCTTGGACAGCACCACTTCAGCTCTGAATGGGTGGTCTTTGACCTTCTGTGACCTACCCTTTCCTGTCCATGGCTGTGGGACTTCCTTTCCTCTGCACTTATTCCAACAGCTGAAATAAGTAAGCTCAAGTCTTTTATACGCTTTAATTTCATTGCTCTTTGGTTTTGTTTTTCTAGGCATGGTCTTACTAAATAGCCCAGGCTGGCTTTGAACTCCTGTCCATCTTGTCTCTTTCTCCTAAGTGCAGGCATGCACCACCCTGCTTGGCTTCGACTTGCTGGTGGGTGGGATAGCTCATTGCCCGGCTAACTTCATTGTGAACTTGTCCTGAATGAATCTGCTGAAGCTATATAAATCATGGAGGAGAGGAAAGCATCAGGCGACACACAAAAGCTCTGTTGGAAGGTCATGGCATGGCACAGTCCTTCTTCTCCGTTCATTCTAGTTTTTCTACTTGCTTCCATGGAACAATTAGATCTCCAAAATCCTCACAAGATGCAGTCTGTGTGGTCACATGGCTTCTAGCCTTGCTGTACCCGCCACCCCACCCCTGACTCCCATGTAGGGAACAGATTGTTCACACTGGCATTTGTCAGACCACAGACAAGATCCTCTACCACTTGGTGTTTGGAGTTTGGGCAGGATTTCCTTCAAAAGCTTGCGGTTTTCCTTAGCTGTTGGTGACAGAGTCTAGGGACCCCTGGACAGATGTGACCTTAGTAGAAATGTTCTCCAATACACTCTCTGGGTTTGTCCATTGTTAGGCTCAGCCCACGTCCAGCAGTGCTCACCTGCCCTGTTAACCATGGCATTAAGAAGGCAAGGATTCTCCAAGTCATAGTCTGTGTGGTGGCTTTGGGGACCACGTAAGGGTCCAGTGGCTTCTTTATAGATGAAACTCAGGTGGAGGATCATGTGAGTCTCCATCTGCAATACAATAAGATGTTATCAAAAACAAAAAGAAACTAACAAAACACACCCCACCCCCAAGCCCAAAGAAAACAAAAACTAAGAAAGCAAGGCTCATTGCTTTTCTAGCCAGTGACTTTGAGATGGCCATTCCTTCCCAATTAAGGTGTAAAACTCCAGCCACCCTCAGTGAGGCCTCCAAACACCACTGGAGTGCATCTCACCATCAGAAGGCAGCCAGTGAGAAGGGGGATCCTTGAAAGAACATAACCTAGCTCCCATGGTAAGAGCTGTCTCTTTCCATGAATGCCATTGGCATGATTATATGACTCCTTCATGTGATTTCACCTCCTCAGACTCCATAGGGCTGAATGGAGTCTGAGGCCTAGCCTCCCTTTCTCTCTTGCTTGGAGACACTGTCCTTAGGGATCTCCACTGATTTTCCTGTCTGGACTCAAGGTGAGGCAGGTGTGATAGGCTCTATGGCTGAGTAACCGGTGAGTCTTCTAGTCTATCCTTCTGGTGAGAGGGGTAAGGGCTTCCCATGAGCATGTCTAGGTTCTAGGTTGAGTGGTTGAAGACTTGGTGCTGGGGTCTTTCTCTCTGGCTGAAAATGGCTGTGGTGGTTTTCCTTGCCCATTAGCCAAAGTGTAACAGACAGCATGGCCTGGACTATACCACCTTCCCTGACATCCACTTGGCTATACCTCCCCCCAGTCTCATGCTGCCTTATCATCTAGCAGCTTTTACAAGAGGAAGTGTTAAGCCATTGTACACTTGTAAATTCACTTGGCCAACAGTCCAAGGAAAGTATTTTCTTCAACACACTGGACTGAGACATAAAGTAGTCCCAGCCTAGAGTTAACTAACTCTGACACTGACTTTTGTGATGAGATTTACTGCTTAGAAAAACAAAGTGGGAGCTGGAGAGATGGCTCAGCGGTTAAAAGCACTGACTGCTCTTCTAGAGGACCCGGGTTCAATTCCCAGCGCCCACATGGCAGCTTACAACTGTCTCTAACTTCAAGATCTGGCACCCTCACAGACATGCAAGCAAAACACCAATGTACATAATATAATAAAAATATTTTTTTTAAAAAAAGAAAGTGATAACCTGAGGAGATTCTGGGGCATCATCTACTTGGGGGGGAGTTGTGGGTGGGATTCTCTGAGATAGCCTTTTTTTTTACCCTTACACCCAGTCCTCCCACCAAGTTTTTGCACACTTTGACCCAACCTGTGCATGAAATCCATGGTTAGCTGCAAATGTTAATTTAAAGAAAAAAAATGTGTTGGCCTCTAACTATGGATAGCTCGCTATCCATAACCAAACCCACAACCCTTTAGTAGCCTTTGGTCAGCACCATGTCCTGCCCCCAAATGCTCCCCACCTCTACCTCCATTGGGTGCTTCTTGGAGAAAGAATTCGGGCTCTCTCCTCCAAACATAAGCCTAGAGAAAGAACATGGTGAAGAAGTGACAAATTAGGACTGAAAGCCAGCCATGGTGGTTCACACCTGTAATCCTGGCACCGAGGAGTCTGGGGCAGGAAGGTTGCCAGCCTGGATTAGGAAATGAAGTCCTTTCTCAAAAAAAGGAAATAAAAACAAAAAACCAAATGGACAAAAAAGACAAAAAACAGAAAATAAACTTTAAAAAAGATTTTATTTTTATGTTAATGTGTACGAATGTTTTGTCTGCATGTATATGTTTGTGCTTTGTGTGCAGTGCCTGTGGAAGCCAAAGCAGGGTGTTGTGTCCCCTGGAACTGGGGGTGGCAGATGGTTTTGAGCCACCATGTGGTTGCTAAGAACTGAACTCAGGTTGCCTGCAGGAGGGGCAAGTGGTCTGAATCACTGAGCCATTTCTCAAGCCCCCAAATAAACTCAAACGTTAAAATGGTAGAGGGTGGAAGATGATGAGTTCCTTGGATAAAGTTATAATTGTCCTCTTATATGAGAATTATTTTTCTTTAAAAGTCATGAATTTTGCATTGTTTTTTAAAAAGATAGAAAAGTCTATTTAGTTAGAGGCTTGTTTCATTTGTGACAGCGAATAATTTGTTTTTAGCACATCAAAAGTCAGTAGGAACTGAGACTTCAGGGCTGTGTAGAAGAGTGGCCATAAAATGCCTGTATTCTAGAGTGTTACGTGAGGACTAAGCCATGTTTTAAGCAAAGTTGGGGAGGCCCCAAGTTTAAGACAGCCCTGGACTGGAAATCTCACTCTGGCTCAGCCACAGACCCCTTGTATAAGCACTCACCTCTCCAGGAAGGTTGGAGGACCACAAACAAAAATCTTCACAGGATTTAAAGCTCCAGGCTTATCAAGGTCTTTTTGTGTGTTTTTTTTTTTCCTCTGTAAGTGGCCTGTTCACATACTAAATGCACTTGTGTACATGAATGGACTGCCAAAACTTAAGAGTTTGTATCAGGCTGGATATCTGAGAAAGGTGCCTTGAGGAGGGTAAACCAGGGGTGGTCTGTTACAAAGTTTCAACTGGAACCCAGGAGCTCTAAGTCAGCACCCTAGATGAGGAATGTCTTTGAAATTCAAGAATTTGGCTGTAGGAATAAGTAGCCATAGGCAACTACTTGGATCTTTTCATCCCTCCCAGCATGTTCCTCTTACATTAGCAAAGAGAGCTGTGTTGAGCACCCCTAGGGAAGGTGGGCTCTACAGTTGAAGGGTGCACCTGCCTTCTGCCCTTGAAATTGGACCTTAAAATACTACCTGCATTATTTACTTTTGTGCTGATTATATCAGCCAAAGACAAATAGGAAAATGTTACTCCCTCCCAAGCACTGTTGGGACAGGTTATGAGGCCTGGAGACAGGATGGTGTTCTGTCTTAAATACCTCTTGGATGGGGACAGGTGTTCTTTCAGGGTCTGGGATATAGTTAACAGAATTAACGTTTTCCTAATGGCATAGTAGAAGACCTCATGGTTTGTGCCTGAAAGTTCAGGACTATTGGGGAGAAAAGCAAAATGTTATTTTGTGGTACAAGGATTATTTTGTCTACTTAGTGTGCATAGTTATAGCTTTATAAAAACAAAGGGATCTTTGTAAAAAAAAATGCTGTGTGAATATGCGCTCTTATTTATTGATTATTGTAAATGAAAATATAAATGAATATTTGCATAATTTATACCTGTGGGAAACGCTCTGGAGTATTTGTTACTTGACAGTTTTCTATTATGGAATATTGGGCCTGGTGCTATGATGAATGACCTTGTAAAATCACATGTATTCTTAAGAATAATTTTCAATATAAATTTCTTGAACTGATCACTTTTCTCAATAACTTCTTTCTGTATGTGATTACACGCGTGTGCATATTTGTGTGTGTGTGTATACATGTGCACGTGCAAGGTGTGTGTGTTCTTTCCAACCAGAAATGACACCGTCTTTCCTTTCCTAAAAGTAGTACTTTTACCATCTGCCTTCATAGGAAACATGCTCTTTCTGTAGTATGAAAGACAATGGTCCCATAGGAAGTGGCACTATTCAGAGGTGTGGCTTCTTGCAGTAGATGTAGCCTTGTTGAGGAAATGTGCCCCTGCAGAGGTGTGTGCTTTGAGGTCTCCTATGCTCAAGTTATGCTCAATGAGGTAAACAGTTCACTTTCTGTTGTCTGCGCCTGATCCAGATGTAAAACTCTCAGCTCCTTCTCCAGCACCATGTCTGCCTGCACACATGCTGCCATAAAGATGATGAACTAGACTTCTGAAACTGTAAGCCAGCCCCAGTTAAATGTTTTCCTTCGTAAGAGTTGCTGAAATCATGGTGTCTCTTCACAGCAACAGAAACCCTAAGATGCTCAGCTGTGTTCAGTTGTCTTGAACCTTTTTGAGGAAAATTCCAAGAAGGAAAGACAACAATTTGTCAGCTCCACTGTCTGTATGAGGCTGGTTCTCAGACTTTGGTCAGAGGCCACAGTTCTTGGATGTACAAGTTGAAAATACAGTGGTGTGATATTTGCATGTAAACTGCACACCTCAGGATTACTCATGATACTGTGATATGTGCTTATGCAAAGTTGTCATATTGTTAGGAGAATAATAGCAGGAAGGAAGTCTGCTCATGCTATTCGTACAATACAGATTCAAAATCCTTTCCTCTCTCTCTCTCTCTCTCTCTCTCTCTCTCTCTCTCTCTCTCTCTCTCTCTCTCTCTCTCTCTCTGTGTGTGTGTGTGTGTGTGTGTGTTTTCTCCAGTTGTTCCAATCCTCAGATTTGGAACCCTTGACACAGAGGGCTGGCACAGTGGTGACTCTATCGCTCAGAGGTAAACAGCTAGGTCTGCATTCCCTGACTTTTTTATAAAACCTATTTTAGAATCTGTAGCAGTGGTTCTCAACCTTCCTAATGCTGTGACCCTTTAATATAATTCCTCATGTTATGGTGACCCCCAATCATAAAATTATTTTTGTTCCTACTTCATAACTGTAATTTTGTTACAGTTATGAATTGTGTGACCCAGGGTGGGGGACTTGGGCACTGAAGCAGTATCCCCAGAACTCAATGGCCAATCAGTCTAGCCAATCAGTGATCTTTGGGTTCAGTGAAGACTGTGTTAACTTCTGGCCTCTGCATTGCAGGCTCACACATGCTCACATGTACTTGTACTGCACATACATATAGAAAAGAAAGGAAAAAATTAAAAAGCTTACTTCCACTGTTGTCTGTAGGGGCCTTCAGGCTTCGCCTGTTAACTGACTTGTGCTGTCTTCCAGCCACTCTTGGATCTCCTGTGGCTGTGTCATCCCTAGACTGTGGTTCTCATCATGCCCCTGGTCTAAAATGGAGACTGGATACTTAGACAGGTCATCCCTGCTCCATGCTGGAGAGTGAAGGGAGTGGCCACCACTGCAGGTGCCCAACAAGGACCACACTCTATCTTGCTTTGTCTCCCTATCTGGGTGAAGCCACTGGCCACAGCTACCAGGGAGACAGGAGACTGTGCTCTGGCTGGTTGTGGGGCTGAGTGAATTATGGTGAAAGATTGGTATATTAGCCAGCTTCTCACTGCTTTGACAAATGCCTGTGAGAACAACCTGAAGGTGTGTCATACTTACTTTTCTTTTGCTGTAAGACACCATGGTCAAAGCAACTCATAAAAGGAGTGTTTTGGGGCTCACAGTTCAGAGGGTGAATCCATGACCATCATGGCAGGGAGCATGGCAACAGACAGGCATAGCACTAAAGCAGTAACTGAGAGCATCCATCCCAAATTGATCCACAAACACAAGACAGAGAGAGAAAACTGGGAACAAGTAAGGACTTTGGAAAGCTCAAAACACACCATTCCCAGTGATACACTTTATCCAGCAGGGACACACTTCATAATCCTTACCAAGCAGTTCCACTGACTGAGGACTGAGCATTCATAATATGAGGCCATCATCATTTAAACCACCACAAGGTGAAAGATTTATTTTTATAGTCTTGGAGATGTTAGTCTGTATTCAGTCTCTAGTTAGATGGCTCCATTGCAGATTCGGAAGCAAGTCTGAACATCATGTCAGAGATCACATGATAAGGCAAAGCATTTCACTTTGTGGTGAACAAGATGATGTGGGAGGAGGGGGCAAGGCACACACAGACATAGTCTTCAAAGTCATAGCCCCAGTGAGGTTCCACCTCCTGATATTTCCATACCTCCTAGTAATGGCATTGATTATGAATGGGCCGATAGATTAATTCATTGATGAAGTCAGAGCTCTCATGATCCAACCATGTTCCAAAGCCACATATATGATCACTATTTGCTCTGAGGACCATGCCTTTATTGCATGGACTTTGGGGGGAATGGATACTTCAGCTATAATAGGATTATAGTTTGGACAGCAGCAAGCATCCTGGACAAAGTTTGCCTAGGTTCTAGAAGTCAAGTTGGGCCAGCTGTAGCATCTGGCTTCCTCAGTACGCAGGCTTTCTGGTGACAGAGGCCAGAAGGAGGAGATAAAGCCTACCTTTCCTCTGATGGAGCACATGAGGCATCCAGGGAGGAAAGAGAAACCCGAGAGACATACCTGTTATGTGATGGCCACTCTCCCAGATTCCAGGCTATGCAGCACCCAACTCAGTACTCCAAAGCCTAATGGTGGATCTTGCATCATTCCACAAAGATTCGCAGAGATAAGTGAGTGGTGATGAGGAAGGATAACTGGAATGAAAGTTGAGGCTCCAGGAATTTTCTGGCACATTATTGTGCTTTCAGAGCCCCTTCAGGTGGCCCCAAAACAATGTGACCCCAAGAGGTTGAGGGTGATCCTAGGAAGGTCTTGCAAACACATAGAGAAAGTTGGCCACTGGCTGCAGGTCTGAAGTTCTTCTGTTCTCCCTAGTGAAGGAGGCCACATGACCAGTGCCCAGCTCAGCAGTCAGCTCTGGATGTCAGGGATCTTGGACTAACTTCAGGTTTCTCCAGCTCAGTTCTTATCAGCCTTGCCACTGCCCAACAGCGTGAACCAAGATGAGCCATATAGAAGAGATCAGAGCATCAGTAAAATGGCACCATCTTGTCTGTTCATCTTAAAGTTTCTTTTCCCTGGACAACTCAACCCTTCTTCCACCCACTAGTCTTCATTCCTGGACATTATACCACAGTCATAACAGATAAGGGGGACGTCCCAGGCAGCCTTGTGTTTTCTAAACTGCCATTGGCTTTTCTCTGTGCCACCCTCTCTAGCCTCTACCCGGGCAGAGCAATGAAGGCTGTAAGAAGGCATTTAGGAAGCCACAGGCTGACAGTTTAAAAATTCTTTCAGTACTGGATCTTTCAGTCTTTCTGGCTGAAGAATGGCCTGTCATTGAGGACTAGAGAAATCCCTAGAGTTTGAGGTGTGTAGGTGTGCATGCACATGTATGTGTATGTGGGATAACAGTGTTCACCCCACAGGTGTCATGTTGTGAGTGTTTGCTGAAAATTGTCTGGTGGGAAGATTCTAGATGACATATGTGAGGAGATAACTATCTGAGATCCAGACTGGGACCCTGGGCTGGATTTGGGCATATCTGGGGAAGGAGCTCCCTGAAATCAATCGTTCAAGCCATACTTTGTAATGGAGGGAAAAAGCACTTGGCAGATTGGTCCTTCAGTGCCATCCCCATTCCAGTGCCATATACAGGACAACGTATGTGTTCAGGGCTCCGGCAGTGTTTGTGGTTCAGGGAGAAGTGTGATTTGGCTCCATCCTGTTGGTGGTGCTAGAAGATGCCAGCTTTCTGAAGTGATGTATTCAATGTGCCCAGTATGACAGCTAGACAAAAATTTCTATGCACTTGGAAGCCTCTCCCTGTCAGAAAGGATTCTTCTTCTTCTCCTCCTCCTCTTCCTCCTCCTCCTTCTTCTTCTTCCACACTTTCATTTCAAGGAAGACATTGGAAATAGGGGTGAGAAGGCTAAGAGATACTGTCAAAACTTGTATTACCTGATTGTTTGACGTTTAAGCTCAGTTGTTTTCCATGAGTTTGTACAATTTTTATTTGTAAAATAAAGTCTTTTTTATCCATATATCCTCTTGCTTCCCCTCCCTTCCCTCCTCCCAGTCCCTCCCAGTCAGCCTTCAGCCTCCACCCCCCATCATCGCACCTCCTCCCCACAAAGGGCAAGAAATCCCAAGGTGGGTCAGCTCAGCCTAGTGCATCCACTCCAGGCAAGTCCAATTGCTTCATCCAAAATCAAGACCAAGTTAGATGTTTCTCTGAAGGGAATGGGCTCCAAGGTGCCAGCCCACACACAGAAACACAGTGTGATCCCAACCCTTGAGGCTTCACATACTGCCCATGTCAACTGACCAGAAAGGATTCTTTTAACAGTGAGTAAGCCTACTGTCTAGGCTGCCTCCAAAGGCTCATACTGTCCTGGTCCAGCCTTCTACAGCTTTCTACTACAGTTTCCTGAAGAGATGAGGATGCCCATGCTGCAGTGAGAAAGCCTCTCCCATCCTGCCTCCTCACTGTTCCCACCACTACCAGCCTCAGCAACATCAAAGGACTGTTCAAACAGCTACATCATTGGTCAGATGGGAAATAGCACACATCTCTGAACCCTATAGGGTCATCTTCAAAATAAATCAGAGACTGTTTGCAAGTATCTTTCCCCCATTGGAAGCAAACTGAAAATGATTCAACAAACACAGGAGCTGAGGCATGGACTTGGAGAAGTGACTTAGCCATCAGATTCAGTCTAATTAATAATCACTCTGGTTATCTTAAAACAAAACCCAATGCTACACTCTCCTTTTGGAAGGTGTCAAGTGTAGATTGGTGCAGTAAATGTCTTCTACAATGGGATTTTGCTATTATGACAAATGGAATACATTTTACTTCAAGCTTCTCATCCCACTTAGATTGGGTTTGTAGTTTCTCCTGACAGGCTTTAAGGTTTCAAAAGACCCTGACAACTGAGCAGCTTCAATATATTATTATTATTATTATTATTATTATTATTATTATTATTATTGTGTATATGGGTGTTTTGCCTATATGTCTGTGTGTACCATGTGCATGCCTGGTATCCACAGAGGCAAGAAAAGGGGGGCCGTTATCAGACCGCCTGAAACTGGAGTTTCATATAATTGTGAGCCACCGTGTGATGCTGGGAATCAAACTCAGGTCCTCTGCAATAACAGCCAGTGCTTTACCATTGAGCACACTCCATGAACATGGTACACCTCTTTGTTTATTTTGCCTTAACTTTCTCTTATCAATGTTTTCTAATTTCAGCACAGAACTCTTACATAATTGTTAGATTTATCTCAAAGTACTTTTTAAGCTTTGGGCACTTTAGACAAACAAACTAATTTGTGCTTTCACACTGCAGTAATCATCAAACTTGTAATTTCCAAGGGTATAGAGTTTTCTGTCTGCCCTTTGTGGATATGCAAATATATCCTATCTACATACACACATTGTTAGGAGCCCCGAAAGCCACACCTGGACAATGGCAATTAGCCTGGCCCCGCCCTGAGTCCTGATGGCAAGCTCCATTTAAGGACTCCCACTGTTGACCCTCCCCTTTTCATCTTTTCTTCTCCCCACCCTGCCAGAGGGCACACTCCTCAACCCCTGGTCCCCTTTTCTCACCTCCTCCTCCTTCTCTTCATCTCTTCTCCCTCTCTCCATCACGATACATTCTCTCCATGTAGGCCCAGTCTAAGTGTCTTACCATGCTGCCTTCCACTGAGCCACATGGAACATGAGGCCCACCATCCATCAGCTACATGAGTATACACATCATCATAACACACACATATATACATATGCATAATATGTATATACACATACACACACATGTATAGGTACCAGGGCTTTGGCATATAACTCAGGCTGGCCTTCATGTGTGATTTTGTTATTTCAACCTCATCTTCATGCTTGGATAGCCCAAATTTAATTTTTTTATTTAAAAGGCAGATGGACCATAATGCTCTCCAGTTGTTTATTTTAGGAATTTATTTTTTAAGATATATTTAATTATTATGTACACAGTGGTCTGCCTCCATATATGCCTGTATGACAGAAGAGGACACCAAATCTCATTATAGATGGTTGTGAGCCACCATGTGGGTGCTGGGAATTGAACTCAGGACCTCTGCAAAGAGCAGCTTGTGCTCTTTACTTCTGAGTCATCTCTCTAGCCCTGTTCTCCAGTTATTTTAAAGAAAACAATACAATCAGAAACATCTGCTAATGGACAAACCCATCTGGCTTCTAAAAAGTCTGTTTTTGTGATATGGTGTGTGTTGAGAGGAGGATTGCAACAATGTATGTGGAGGTAAGAGGGTAACTTTGAGGGGTCAGTTCTCTCTTTCCACCTTTAGGTGGGTCCCGGGATTTGAACTCACATTGTTAGGCTTGTAGTACAAGCATCTTTATCGGCTGAGCCATCTTGCTCGCTTTGAGCTGGTCCTGAAAGACTATGGAAGGACAACAGGAAGAAGCATCAGTTTTAACAGTCCTGCCTCCAGCATACCTCAGTGCAGCCCTATAATTCCATCAGATTTTCTTCTGCTTATGAAGCACCACTTTGCATAACCTTTTGAGTCTTCACTGGGGAGATCTATAGCCCATAGTGCGTTTTTTTTTGTTTTGTTTTTTGTTTTGTTTTTTTGTTTGTTTTTTTTTTTTTTTTTTTTTGGCGTTTCCCATCTTTATTTGACACTCAGCAGGTTAGTTCTCATCCTCATTGACGGTAGGTAGATTTTTGAATGTGGTAACCGGCACATAAGTTACCAATGTGTAGAGCTTGTTTGGGGAGTCTTCATCCTCATTACGTTTTCTGGACAAATGCACACGGATACGATATGGGACATTCCTTATTCCTTTGGCCCAGACAGCTTTATTGAGCCTGGTATCGATGCGCACATCTGGGGTCCCCATCTCCTTCATGGCAAACTTCCGAATTTCTTTGAGTGCCCTAGGGGCACCTTTCTTGAAGTCCACTCCATGGATGCGCTTGTGAATGTTGATGGTGTATTCCCGAGTCACCACCTCGTTGATGGCAGAATGGCCCTTCTTCTTCTCGCCACCCTTCTTTGCGGGAGCCATTCTGCAGGGCCCAAGTTGGAAAAGACAGGCGCGATGGATTGTGGGAAGGAAAGCTCCCATAGTGCGTTTTAAACATCGTTTTGTAAATGTGGTCAGCCAAAACCATTTTATTTTCTAATTTACTCATGATGTTCAGGTTGCCTGTCAAGTCAATTCATGTTAAATACATGACCAAAAATTGAGCACAGGACTGAATAAACACACCAACTTGGAAGACAGCACAAGACTCAAATCTCAGTTGTTCATATCCTAGCTGCAGACTTGTTGGAGGTTACTGCTTTTTTTTTTCTTCCTCTGTTAAAGTGGGAAGCACAGGCCTGTAAGCCTTAAATTCAATATCTAGCCAATGAAGCTTAAAAATTTCTAGCTCTCTCATTAGAGAAATAAACAAGAGGCTGGAGACCTTGCTTAGAGGTTAGAAGCATTTGCTGTGAAATCATGAGGATCCTACCTCCAAGCCAGGCATGTCACATACACGCAAACACACAAATAAAATAAATGAACACACACATATATATATGTATATATATATGTATATGTATATAAAGTCAGGCAGGGTGGTGCACATCTTTAAACCCAACAACTGAGAGGCAGAGGCAGTCTGATCTCCTAGTTCCAGGTCAGCCTGGTCGACACAATCATACCTGGTTTCAAAAAAATACTAAGAAAAAATGAAACAAATGGCATTAGTATTTATTCCCATAAACAAGTCACCTCAATCTCTAAGTATAAAGATTAGCAAATCATACTGCCACCTTAATTCTGAGAGGTTAACAGCCACCACGTGGGATTGGTGGCCACCCTGTTGAATACAGTGCAGAGGGACATCTGCCACTAAATGCTTCCAGGGGCAGAGCGAACTCCAGTGCTGCTACCATCCAGCCCTCACCTGCAGTCCAGCAGTCTACGAGGGAATCTTTTGGAAGAGATGCCAACATGGGGCGGGGGTTGTCCTACAGTAGAATGGTTTTAATCAGCCTCTTTACTCCTTTGAACTCTGAGCAAGAAGGCACGGCAGAAGGCTCAGCCCTAGAACCCTAAGCCCCTGCACACCCAGGGCATTTTCTGGTTGTCCAAGCTGGCCTCCAGGGCTGGTTACAGGGGGTTCAGTTCTGAGGACCCAAAGAGCCATGCAGATGGGGATGATGGGTCCGTGAAGGTGCCACCATCAAGGAAGGGGAGTCCCCAGAGCTGGGAGGCTCCTCTAGATCAAGCCTACACTGCGCGGCCCACGGCGACACAGCGGGGACCAGAAGTCGAGCCGGCCGGCAGACTTGGGTTTCACAGCTCCGTCTTCGCGTAGGGCCGCAGACATCGCCTCGGCCCGAGCCCGCTGTTTCCCGGCTCCTGAATGGCTGGGAGACCGGGGTTAACCTTTCACCTCCGTACTCCGTCCAATCACAGATGGGCTTTCATGCGGCCGCGGGGCGAGCAAGCGAGGGGGCGCGGAGTGGCGGCGCGACGCCGGTGGGATTCTCCAAGCCGCTGTGCGCCGTCGCCGCGGGCCGAGCGCGGGCTGCGGACGAGCTGGGCGCTGCGCAGTCTCCGCAGGAGCGGGCGGGAGGGGTCGGGGCGCGGCGCGGTGAGGCGCGGGCGGCTCCGGGCCCAGGTGAATGGAGTAACGTGACAGCGGGAACGAGGCGACGGCGAGCGGCAGGAAATGGCGGCGGCGGCGGCGGCGCCGGGCGGCACCGGGAGGCCTGGGCTGTGACGCGCGCGCCGGAGCGGGGTCCGATGGTTCTGAAAGGCCCGCGGCGCCCAGTGCTGCAGGTGAGGTGGGCTGCCCCTGGGCTGCTTTGTGTCCAGGCCCGGGGGGGGACTGCAGTGCCCGGTCCGCCTCTTGTGTGAGGCCCGCGCGGGCGCCGGGAGCAGGCCGCGACGCCGAGCCCGGGCTGGGGACGGTCCATGCGGACCTCGGGTGTCCCGGGACTCGGTGCCGGGGTCTGTCCGCGCTTTGACAGGTCCTGTTCGGTGTTCGAAGCCCGGAGATGCACAACGCGGGCCGGCGTCCCCGCGAACGACCTGGGCTTGCCGAATAGCGCGGGACCCGTGAACACCTCGGGAGCAGGAGGGGGACAAGGCCTTGGGCGAGGTGAAGGCTGGAGCCCTGGGAGGGATTGGGGCAGTGATCAGGGCTGGCCCCAGGGGGCGGGTGGCCGAGGCCATCTTTTATGTCCCTCCCCTTTCAGGTCACAGTGCCTGGACCCGTGTGAAGGGGCTTTCGTTGCAAAATTGGTCTGCATTTTAAGCTAGCACATCAGATCGGTGTGAATTGCTTACCGGAGCCCAGCTGCCCTTGTGACTTTGCCTGCAGGACAGCGCCAGTGTCCTGAAGATTTGCTTAAAAGGATGACTGGGGAGTCTTTGATCTATAGTTCTTGCTTTTGTGGGGAGAATTGTAGTTAAAGGGTTAAGTTACTAATATATGACGTCGTAAGGATTACGACGATCAAGTGTTGAAAACCTTCACCCGATGAAAGAGAATTACATGGGCGCTCACCCCTGCCTGCGTGTCTGAATCTTTGCAGTCCCGATAGTTTTCTGAGGAGCCACACTATCAGTCGGTAGAAAAGGGCACAAGTTGAGCAACTTGGGAAATATGAAACCTGCTCTAAAATGCCTTCGCGAAAGTTGCAAATTGATTGATATAAACATTAAATTTTCTAAGTAAAATTTCCATCGTAACCACGAGCTCAAAAGTATATTAAAAGATGAATTCTGGGTGAGGCTTGTGCAGTAGTTTTGCTATTACTGGTATCTTTGGAAACTGAGTTCTGAAATAATCTGTTTCACCAAGTGTCTTTCAGGCTACCCATGGCACATGCAGTGTGTAACATAAGTGTACATGGTCATGAGCAGAGAGTGTATTTTATTAGAAGTGTCAGCACCAACGGTTGCTTTTAATATGATCAGCATGGTAGCCTAAATTCGTTAATGACTCCAAAAGATGACTTGTTTGGTTTGACATGGGTGATAAAAGACCTTGTAACTACTTTAGTAAGGCTTGCCTTTAGTTCCCATGCTGAATCCTGCATTATGGCGGCATTTTTGGGTAGGAGTTGTACAGCTAGGCTCTCTTCCAGTTGTGGAGCTTTCTTGTCTTGGTTTTAGAAAATGTCTTGATGTAGTTTGTTTCTGTCTCCCTTGAACTCAGGATGTTTCTGCCTCAGTCTCTCCGGTGCTAGGATGACAGGCATACACCACCAGGCCTGCCTCTTGGTTTGGATTGGATATCGATGTTGTGGTGTAATGAGTAGTAACCTGCTTTCGAGGGAGGATAACTTTTATAGCATTGCCATACCTTACTCTTTGCTGCTGTCTGATGATGTGAGATGGTGACGTCATTTGAGGAGGTGGGTGTGATCTTTTAAGTATTCCCTCTGGGAATGCTTATGTGTGGCAGATGAGAACATTTGGTAAATCTCATCAATATGTGTGTGCCAACAAGTGTCAGGTTCTTTTCACATATTCTCATGGAATTGTTGGTGTGTTGATGTGGTGATCCCCTTCCTTATTGTACACACCAGGGAAGTGAGACTCAGTGATGATTGCTTCAATCTACCTGGTTTGGTTTGGTTGCAGAATGCCAGCAGGCCTGCGCCTCAGAGTGTGCTGTCCAAGTGGATTTTAGGCAATCTGCATAAAGTATGGTACATCCTCAGTTAATACAGGTAGAGTGAGTATAACTATGTCAAACTGGGTGTTCAGGTGACCTCTGCTTGTCCGAATGTTTTCAGTTGTTTTAAAATGTGACAGAAGGGCTGGAGAGATGGCTCAGCGGTTAAGAGCACTGTCTGCTCTTCCGGAGGACCTGAGTTCGATTCCCAGCATCCACATTACACCTATATAGGACCTTTGGGCCTCATGTCATACATGTATCAGTTTCCTCACTTTGAAAGGCTGAAGATATTCTGTTGTATGTACAGATAATCCATCCCTAACAACTGTCTGTAGTTCCAAGATCTGACACCCTTACACAGTTATACATGCAGGCAAAACACCAATTCACATAAAATAAATAAATAAATCTTAAAAAGTGATAGAATCCACACGATTGCAGCGTTAGCCATTAAGTGTACAGTGCAGTTGCATTCATCTTTTGCAGTTATTACTTACTGTCTCCAAGCTTCTTTTACATGGATACTTCCCCCGATCTGAACACTAACCTCACATTCTGTCCTTCATTCCTAAGTGACCCCCCCACTTTCTCTTTCCCTTCTTTTTGAGTTTGGCTATGCTAGGAACCTCATGTAAATATAGTCATTCAGCATTTGTCCTGTGTTGGTACATTACACCTATATAGGACCTTTGGGCCTCATGTCATACATGTATCAGTTTCCTCACTTTGAAAGGCTGAAGATATTCTGTTGTATGTACAGATAATCCATCCCTAGCTTATAATGGTTTGATGTGACATTTTTTAGCTTTAAGATGTGTGAAAATGTACAGTTACAATGGAAACTGTTCTTCAAATTTGCAATTTTTGATTTTTTTTTCTGTCCTAGTCAGCCTTATAATCATGGAAGTAACCAAATGATTCTTACATTGTGCTTTGTTGTTGAGTTAGAAAGTTTGATTTGCTAAGTATACACTTTAACTAGTTTTGTATTTTCAGCTTAGAAGTGGGTTTCTAGGGCTATTGATGGTGGAGGAACCCCTGTGTATGTACCCTTCTGTTTATCCAGCCATCTGTAGGTGGCAACCTGGCATTCCATCCCTTCGCCACATATACGCCAAAGTGGTCAGGTTGCTTGTTGATCATTAGGTCAAAACACTAGGCTCAGGTTTCTTCCAGACTCTTCATTTCCTACAAATAGTTCCTCTGTGTCAATAAGACTAGAATCTCCTCCAATTGCAGGGGTCACTGACTTTTAGAATCTTGGTTCTTATGATGGTAAGACAAACAGGACTCTTAGTACAGAATTTGTTCAGTGGATCAGCAGGCTGTTATGTTCTCATGGAGTCAGAGGAAGGGGCTGCTAAGGTTTCTGTGTACCTTGTACAAATAGAAAGTTGGAGCCAAGTGATTATTTTGTTTACTTTAGGCTCTGCTGTCTGGGTATTCAAAAGTTTAGTTCATCTTGAAAGCCAGCAAGTGTGTGTGTGTGTGTGTGTACTGGCTTTTACTTTTCTTTGCAGTATCTTCAAAGTAGGCTGTACTTTTGGGAGGTGATAGTGTTTCAGTAGCATCTTACCTCTTGGTCTGTATTGCTTGGGCCTTTTAGTCCCTGTTTCCTGATTCTTTGATGATTGCCAACGTTTCTACTAAAAAGACTCTAGTTTTAAAAAATTCTATGCATACATGAGCATTTGTGTAATAATACATATTTTTGTGAAAGGATATAGGACATCCTTATGATAATAAAAAGGTATTTTAAAAAAATTATGAAAATAATAGAATAGTCCATGGGTAGAAGAATTAGGTGAAGAGCTGGAAGCAAGGATGAGTCACAGCCTCTATGTAACTAAAGTGCTTTTGCTTTTTTGTTTTGCTTTAATTTGCCAAAGTGAAAGAGGAACTAAGGCTAATTATAGTTGCTATTGATAAATGAAGGAAGTATACCGGTTAGCCAGGAGAAGCAGACTTTTCTGTTTTACGAGCATGGATTAATTGTTTAGATTCTTCCACAAAATAACATTGCCAAAGTATGGAGACAGTGTTGACTCTTATAGGTGATAGAGAAACATTTCCCCTATTCCCTTATGAAGAAAGCCAGTCAAAAGCACAAAGCAGATTCAGGAAGCATTGGTAAGAGGGCATGTATGGTTCTAGTGATTTGCTCTCCACTGGAGTTGAAGGATCCCTTGTAGCATGCAGGCTTTGACTGTTGGCAGATAACAGTTACTGAGGAATGCACCCTTTGGGGGCAATAAAGGCAGTCAGGACTTTGCAAACAGTGCTATTTTTACTGGCCTTCAAGAGTGTGTGTTGGGTTAAAAAGTGGAACTACTTGGGTGGTGGTTTGGACCCGATAATAAAAGATTATGGAGAGAAAAGTGTTTGAGGTGTAGCTAGAGAAATGGGAAATTTTGGCCACTCGAGAAAGCCTTTGTTAAACATTAGGTCCATGGTGAATTTTTCATTTTTCTAAAATGGCCAGTTAATTACTGATACTTCTGATCTGATGCTCATTAGATACTACAAGTCTGTGACTAAGACGACAGGACATTGATGATGTCAAGGTAGCTTTTAGGCATGGAGCTTCAGTTTAACTGAGTTATGGTTACTGAGACAGAGAAGTCACATAGTAACATGAGATGTTCTTAGCTGTGTTGAGGTTTATAGAATTACAAGGATTGGTTTTAGAGACTAACAGTGTTGTGGGGGAGGAATACTGCCTACATTGTAAGGCTTTTGCAAAAGACCTTGGCTCCTCTGATAATGAACAGATCGTCATGCCTTTGGGTTCTTTCTGTTTATGTGCGTGCTATGCATGGCTGAGCACTGCAGACTGGGAGAAGTAGCTGGAATCATGGAAGAGCTGCTACAGTACCTGGAGATTTGTTGATACTGGACACATTTTCATTGTTGAACCATCTAATCCTGACTTGTTTTTTTAAGTGACAGATCAGTGTATGTGATAAAGATTTTAAAAACACATTTGAAAAAAAATTTTCGGGGGCTGGAGAGATGGCTCAGAGGTTAAGAGCACTGGCTGTTCTTCCAGAGGACCTGAGTTCAATTCCCAGCGACCACATGGTGGCTCACAACCATCTATGATGAGGTCTGGTGCCCTCTTCTGTAAAACTGTATGCATAATAAATAAATAAATCTTTTAAAAAAAAATTCTCTTGGGAGTTTAAACATAAGACAGTCAGTTCAGAATTTTTTTAAAAATACACTTAATCCAAATAATGAGGGCAGTATACTAGTTTAAAACTATGATTTTTGTTTTGAGGCTGAAGCTCAGTGGTTGAACATTTGTCTGGTATATACAAGGCACTGGCTTCAATTCTCAGCATGACTGAAAATTGACCTTTGAGGTGATAAAGAAACTTATTTGCTTAAGAGTTAAATTTATAATTATTCATTCATTTTGAGACATGGATTCATTATGTAACCCCTGGCCTGCCTGGAACTTATGCTGTAGACCAGGGTGGCCTTGGAACTTGCAGAGATCCCCTGCTTTTGACTTCTAAGTGCTGGAATTAAAGGTGAGCACTACTACTTCTGGCTTATTAAGTATTTGAAGGAAAAGGTAAGACAATAGGGTTATCTAACACTTGGATGTATTTTGAAGTCAAAATTTCTGTCTTCTGTTTGGGAAGAGCAGAACTGAGGGAGGGTAAGGTGAACGTGTGCAAGCTTCTGGGCTTCTTTCCCACATCTTGCTACACAGCCTTCACTCACCTATGGCTTTTTCTTGATATGTGTGCTTCATCCATTTAAAATGCTACTGTTAACTTTATCATACCATTTTAGGAGTGTTCAGGAGCTGATGTTCAGTGTTGGAGGATCAGGGTTTAACACTAACTCTTGCAGCTTATTACTGAGACACATGGGGTACCTGGTGGCTTCTGAATTTCCCTGTCCCCTTCAGTAAGCTCTTGGTCCCTTGAAGCTGTGAGGAAACAGTTTGCTGATCAGCTCTGGCCTATTTCTTATTTTTGATAAAATTTAGATGATACTGTTTTTCTTCAGATACATACTTTAGGGAATATTTTGCTATATTCTTCATGTAGCTAGATTATGCCATGACTCCCATGTTAACTAATACTGAAATACATATCCACTTTTATAATGGAAGATGGTTCACAAACAGGGGTTGTACACAGCATTTTCATAGGCAAGTTTTCTTTTCTTTTTGTACTTACATATTTATGTGCACTTAGAAGTATCACTAATACTTAAAGGAACAAAACTATTAATTTGAAGGGAGTTGGGGGCATGGGAAGAATTGAAAGGAAGAAAGAGAATTACAGAATTTTTTTAAAGATTTATTTATTTATTATATATACAACATTCTCTATCCATGTACATCTGCACACCAGAGGAGAGCACTAGATCTCATCACAGATGGTTGTGAGCCACCATGTGGGTGCTGGGAATTGAACTAAGGACCTCTGGAAGAGCAGCTAGTGCTCCAAACCCCTCACTGAACCTATTGCATGAATAAGTGTGCTACCCTGAGGTAGTGCTTTAAGTTGGCATAAGCCTTTCTATGTGCTGCTTGACCTGATACAGATAAGTGGTTCTTTGACTTTGACACTTCCTATTTGATGGAATATATGACTTACCCCCTCAAAATGCATCTATAAGCATAATTTTATACAAAATAATAGATACTGGGAAGCCTAGACATAGACATTTGAGTTAGGCTGTAGCTATTCATAAACAAGTAATGGGCTAATACAGGGCAAAATTCTGAAAAACCTTAGGACAGATATGTGTGGTGACATATATTTACCAGTTTGGAATATCAGAGAACAGATTCACCCACAGTCAAGCCTGGAGGGTTAGAAAGCTGTAATCCCAGCACAGGGAAAGACAGGAGTGGAGACCTAACTCCAGAGACTGATCTTCCTGTGTTTCTGTGAGTTCAAGGCCTAACTACCAGATAGTAGTGGCTCACACCTTTAATCCTAACTCTAGAATATAATGCAGAGTTGAACTCGGGAAGTGAAACAACTGGGTGAAGAAGGTATTTAAAGCTGGTGTAAAAAGACAGAGATTTGTTCTGTGGAAGCAACAAGGAGCCAGGCTGAGGAAGCTGAAGGTTACCCTGAGAAGTTGGCTGGGTGAGATTTGACTGTGGTCTGTTTCCTCTCTCCAATTTTTCAGCTTTTTCCCGATATCTGGCTCTGAGTTTTCATTTAATAACAACTAGAATTTGTGTTACAGATATGTTTGAAACTTAACTGATAGTGAAAACTAAGACATGATTTAAAAACCTATAGTCAGCCAGGCAGTGGTGTCCCATGCCTTTAATCTCAGCAGTTGGGAGGCAGAGGCAGGTTAAATCTCTGAGTTTGAGGCCAGTCTGGTCTACACAGCAAGTTCCAGGACAGTCAGGGCTGTCAGGAACAAAAACTATCTTGAAAAAAAAAAAAAACAAAACCCAAAATAATAACAAATGATAAATACCTTGTACCAAGCTAAGTTGACAGCAGCATAGCAGCACATACCTCAAATTCCAGCAGGGAGGAGGGAGGACCACTATGTCAATGCCAGCCTGGGGCTACATAGTGTGAGATTCTGCCTCAGGATCTTTGCTTTTATAACTTGGTGGTCATTAAAGGCAAGTCAGCCTGGACTGCCCAGTAATCATTAAGGGCAAGTTAGCCTGGACTGCCATGTTTTTGTTTTTGTTTTCTTATAACTATAGTGATCAAGTATACTAGATCCCCAGATAGTTTACAGTCAGTAATCTTTAAACATCCCATAATCTAGGGACTTCTCTATTTCAGACTTTAGACAGTACATTAAAATAAGATCTGAGTAGTTTACCTTTGCCAGACTTTACAATTGATGACTGAAAACTTGGGGATGATGGAACCAAGACTTTCTGGGCAGAGCGTGCAGGATGGAAGTCTTAAGAGTAAGGCTCGGGTGGGTTGGCTGCATCTTAGAGACAAGCATTCTGTCTCCTCTAGTGCAGTTTGATGTTGCTGACTGAGAGTGACAGACTCCTCTCAAACAGTGTGTAGTATATTGAGAGTTCAGACTAGGACTTGTTTCTGAGGTGTAAATTTACTTAGCTTCTGCTAATAATTTCTCTTAGAATACCACTTCTTGGGGCTGGAGAGATGGCTCAGAGGTTAAGAGCACAGACTGTTCTTCCGGAGGACCTGAGTTCAATTCCCAGCAACCACATGGTGGCTCACAACCATCTATGATGACATCTGGTGCCCTCTTCTGTATAATGTATACATGATAAATAAATAAATCTTTAAGAAAGAATACCACTTCTTATTTCACTAAAGATTTGTGTAGATTCATTTCAGGATTTTACATTTCATTTAGTTGTCCTGTTTCATCTCCTCTTAATCTGGAAGGTTTTCAGCTTTTTTCTGATACTGACTGTTGTGTGAAATGAATATCAGATTTGGTGGTTGGATTTAGGCTTGAATTCAAGCCTTGAATTTTCTGTACTTTGGGCAGGAAAGCTTCATGAGATCTATGTCAGTATCCCACTGTCTTTAAGGATAGACCCAGATCACCTTTTATTCATGTAGAAGAGAATTTTGAGAGGTTACCAAAATGAGTTGATGCAGATGAGAATGACTGTAGTTGGATGATGTCACCTTAATTGTTGTGAAGAGTGACACTATATAGCTTTGACATTTTCATTCTAGCCTTCCATGAGGCTTGGAGTGTCAAGGATGGAGATGTTAACTTGTTAAAATAATTCAGTTTGTTTAAAGTCTTGTGGAAATAGAAGATATTTAAACTTAGTTTTGTATTTTAACTACAAAAAGCTACTTTATCTTAATAGATAGATGTGAATTTAAGGTTAGAGCAAGAAAGTTGGGGCTTTGTTTGTATGTGTGTGTGTGTGTTTTTTAAAGATAGGATCTCCCTATGTCCCCAGGCTGGCCTTGAACTTGTAATCCTCTTGCCCCAGCCTCTCCAGTGCTGCTTGCTGAATAGATTACAGAATGAAGGAAGAACTAGAGCTGTAGTTTATTCTTAGAATTAGTAAGTGACAGTGAGTTATGAATATTGCTTTTTTGCATTCCAGACGTAGTTTGTAATTTACAGTACGTTAATAGATGAGCAATTAAGTTATAGACAGTGTTAGCTAATAGGATTGTAAGTGAGGTTGAGGTTCTCCTTCTTTTCAGAGATCTTGAGCTTTTGGGAGGCATGACTGCAACAAACCCTATTGGATGGTTAGCTAGCCCATGCATGGGTTAGTGACAGCTTCTTAGAGAGAGCTGGCATGATCTGTGTGAATGGTGAGTGAGGGAGTGGTGATGGGCTGTGTTCTGAGGAGGGCAGGTAGAGCTACACGGCTTTACCTGAAGCTTTGCTGTCTTTTCATATTTATTAGACACCCACTACATACAATAAAATAGTCACTTTGCTTTACTTTGCAGGATTAATTCCTTAAGTGTTGTGTTGTGTCCCCCCCGTGTGTGTGTGTATGTGTGTGTGTGTGTGTACATATGTATGTACATGCATAATTATGCAGTTTTTTCCACATAGATATTCTTTGGTTTGATAGATTGGTAGAAAATAGATATGGCCCAGATAAAATCATAGCATTTGTTGCAGCGTTAGGAGCAAAGTATAGAGAATCAAGTGTGAGCCTGAAACCTACTTGAAAGCTAGTGGTGTGTTAAATACTTTACTCTTGAAACAGAACTGCAGAATAGCTGTTATCAAGGACAATTGGAAAGGTATACAGAGTCTCTGCTCTTCTGGGGCCATGGCATCATTTTTCTGAGAAGGACTCCAAGAAAGCAGACAGTTGGCTGGTTCCTAGGGATACTTTCACATAGATAGTTTTGCTGGGCTGAACTTGTTAAAAATGGCATTTTACTTTTGTTAAACTTCGTTTGGGACAATATAATGAAAATCTAAGCATGTTACACAGAGCCACGCCTGGTGGTCCATACTTGTTGGGAAATGGATGCAGGAGGATCAGTTCAGGGTCATCCTTGGTTACATAGGGACTTTGAGGCCTGCCTGGTCTCATGAAACCATGTATCAAATAAAGCTAAACAAAACCACCACTATAATGAAAATAAAAGTCATTTTATTACAAATTTAGAAAAACTCCACAACTTTCTTGGGCTTGTAGAGAAATACATAAAAAGAGATTGTGAATGACACATTCTAGGATAAATTTTATCACATTTGGTGGTTTAAGATTTTTTTTTTTTTATCAAACTTACATTCTTACAGATATTTAACTATTGTATTGTTACAGATCACCCCTGCTTTGAAAGTTTATTCTCCATTTCTTAAATGATACATGCTCACATTGTAGGGGAATTTATAATGTAAAAAAATGTAAAAGAAAATACCGTCATGAGTAATCAGTGTTCCGTGTTAGGCTAAGTCTCTTCTCCATCCCTTTTTTTTCTCTAGGTTTTAACTAGCACCCAAGCAGATCCTAATTGGTAATCTGTAATTAAAGATTGCTTTTCCATTTGACATTTCAACATATATACATTTGTATCTGTTTTAATCTGTTCTCCTTCTCAGTGGCTATACTAGTTGCCTCTTGAAAACCAAACCATAATTTGCCAAAATATTCCCTCATTTGTTCTTGTTCTTAGATGTATAGCTGTGGGGTGGGCTAGAAGGGATAGCAATGGTGTAGTGGCTGCTCTCTGTTTTGTGGTCCTGCTGCAGGCTCGATGGTCACTAGATAACATTATTAAAACCACTAGGTTTTTAATGACAGCTGTGACAAGGAAATGCAGAAATGCAAACTTCACTTGTGCTCTTTTTAGCAATCTAAAGAAAGTGGTGTTTGAATTCTGGGACTGATTCCATTTTTTCCCTCTTTAATCTTTCAGTTTTTAGTTTGAGATTAGTCTTACTACAAGATAGAGTTACTAAAAACAGTTGGTAGATCCTTTATATATTTATCTTATGTATTATTTTAGATATTCCCTTTCTTTTATTTTATATTTTAAATATTTAAAACTTACCCATTTGATTACCATTGTTTTTCTTTGTGTGTGTGTGTGTGAGTGTGGGCATGGGTGTGCAAGTACAGAAGCCAAAAGAAGATGTCCAGTGTCCTGCTCTGTCATTCTCTGCTTTGTCCCTTTGAGACAGGGTTTCTCAGTGAACCTGAAGCTCAGAAGCACATCTTTTCTTGACAAGTTGGCTGGCCAGTGAGCTCTGGTGAGCTGTCTCTGCCCCCTTTAGCTTGGAGCTCACAGGCTAGCATGGCCATACCTAGCTTTTCTGTGGTTGTTGGAGATCAGAACTCAGGTCCTCATGCAGGCCCAGCAAGGGTTATTATTGTATGAATTCTGCTTGTTATTATTAATAAAAAATAGGACCCAGATATTGGAGAAAAGCCGAAAGATCAAAGAGACAGATGAACAGCCTTGGCCACTTCTCACCAAGCCACTCTTCATGAATCCTCAGACTGAATGCCTCAGGTCTTCAACTGAAAGGGAAAGGGAAGAATTTCTGTCTCTTCCAGCCATATCTTTCTTTGCCCTGCTATCTCACTTCCTGGTTCAACTTTCCTAGTGTTAGGATTAAAGATGTGTGCCACCATGCCTGGCTCTGTTTGGCCTTGAACTTAGAGAGATCTGAGGGAGTATAAAATAGTTCTTCTAGTGACAGTTTTAGAAAAGGAACTCACTTAGAGGTTAAAGTGTATAAATTTGAGAAACATCAAAAAATAGTTTTCAGTTAGTAATACAAGTTATATAGTAATTGCATTAGGTATAATCCTTTGGACTCACCAAAATAGGATAAATAATGGGATATTTTCTTTGAACTTGTCAATTGTTCCTGGATTAGACATTACTGATGTAATTATTGCTTGTATATATTGTATATAGTTATTGTATATATTGTATATGGTTTTTCTTATATTAGCCATGACATTCTTTATTTTTGACACAGATGGAGCTATGTGGTGATATATATTTAATAAAATTTAAATATCTCTGCCTCTGAATGCTTGCCTCTTAATATAGATTAAAGGGACTAAAGGCATGGATCACCACTCCCTGACCTTCAAGGCTAAATATGGTTTGGCTCTGTCCTCTGATTTTCAGGCAAACTTTATTAAATACACTACAGATTCTTACCCAGGAGCCATCTCCCCAACCCCATTTAGTTTTTTATTTATTACTTCTTTCCTTATTTTTATTTTATGTGTACTGTGTTTTACCTGCATGTATGTCTGTGCACCGCATGCATGTAGTGCCCATGGAGGTCAGAAAAGAACATCAGATAAGTCCTGAAACTGGAATTTCGAACAATTGTGAGCTGCCAACTGGGTGCTGGGAATTGAACCTGGGTCCTCTGGAGAGCAGCTACTGCTGAGCCACCTGAGCCATCTCTTCAGACCACCCCACAAGGTTACTCACTGGACCAGGGGCTTTCCACTTTGGTTAGACTGCAAGCCCCAGGCTGTTGTTTTTAACCACCCATGTAGCATCTCATTGCAGAAGAAAATTTAGTGAAAATTACTTTCAGTGGTTTATTTAATAATAAACATTATACTTACTGTGTTTCTTTATTGCTTTTATAGAGAACTACTTAATTTTATTTCATATTATGTGCCATGTGTGATTTTCATCATAATGTAAGTTGCTGTTGATTGGGTGATTGGAAATAGAGAGAAGACAACTTTCTTAGGTTTTATAGTTGGAGTCTTTAGATAATCTGACAAAGAGCAGAGTTTTAGGGGGAAAGTCTTAAAAATGGTGTTGCTCCTAATATTTTTATGTGTATCTGGTTAAAAAAAAATTAAATTCAAGAATGCTTTGGTCCAAAAATAAAAGATCTGTTTTCTCATTATTAGCAGTCATTGAGCCTGCTGTGAAGATGGGGTGACTGCATGCAAGCAAAACACAATACACATACAATGAAAATGAAGAAAAATTAAGTAATAAATAAAAAACAAATGGGGTTGGGGAAATGGCTCCTGTGTAAGAACCCTTGCTGGGCCTGCATGAGGACTTGAGTTCTGATTTCCAACAACCACAGAAAAGCTAGATGTGCCTGTGCTAGCCTGTGAGCTCCAAGCTAAAGGGGGCAGAGACAGCTCACCAGAGCTCACTGGCCAGGAAAGCTGGTTTATTTACAGTCATAGCAAAGTGTGATAAAGTGTGAAATAACAAGAAAGAAGGCTTGGGTCTTTAGAGCTGGGAAATTGTAGGAGGTTCTAGATGTATCTAGAAGGAACTAGTATGTTTAGTGAAGTTTGTTTGTCCAGACTGTCATGGTACCATCTCTGTTTGCTAGTATAGGACTTGATCTCTTTCTTTGGAGCAGGCTGGAGGGATTTATACCTTAGGTTTTGGTAGAAAGGGAAAGGAGAGACATTTTCCTGGATCACTTGCTCCTTAATGCCTTGAACTCAGAATAATCTCTGGGCCACAGTGGCATGTTTAAAGGTGATATGTTTTGATCTCCTTTGTGAATTTGTATTTTCTTGAAGTTAATTTGAGTGAAAATACTATGTACAATCTTGTGCTTTATGTTACACACAAGATTATATTTTCTCTGTTGAATCTTAATTGAATTTTGGAATTCTTTAAAATTCATGTTGAGAAGTATAGTTTCTATGTTCACATTACCAAGCTTAATATCTCATTGCATCCTAATACATGTTCCTGTTTTGGGGGCCAGGAATCAGTGTTAGAGGGGTAGTGGTGCTTGATGTGTGTACACCTTGACCTATCTGATGTGTTCAATGCTGGATTCAGATACCAAAGAAGGAAAAAGTACTTTTTACACCATTCACACTCCTGGTGCCTGCTCTGAAGATTACTGACTCCATTAGTGTTAGCCTCAGCTTGACTTGGGGGGCTTGCTAGGGATAGCTGAGATGTGCCCTGACTAAGTTAGCACAGGAAGGCTTCAGGAGAGTCTTAACAACACTGACCATTGATGTGCAAGTGTTGGCCTACTGTTACTATGTCATCTTTATTTCAAACTTTCTCCCCCTGTGTTGTTGAGGAACATGTTTTAGGGTTTAAGAGTACTTCAGATCCAAGAAATGTAATTTACTATTTGGCATGAATTTTGCTTGCGAATTGGACTGCATTAAAACGTTTTAAAGCTGTGTTGGAGAAATATAATTTAAGAAGTCTTCCAAAACAGACATTCTCTGCACTGAGGTAGAAGAAAAAGAAAACCTTGTTGTTATTGAGCAACATTAAACAAGGCTGGTGTGCATCAAGGGTAGCTCTGAAGACAGGAAGAACATAGATCCTTATGCACTTAAGTGGTGTCCATAAATCCAAATCTAGAAACTGGAAGAAAAAGGTCCTAAGAATTGGTACTGAGATAGCTCAGAATCTGTGAACAAGGCGGGGGCAGTGGTGACTTCTGTGAACAAACTTGGTTTGTCACAAGGCAGTTGGCAATCTATTGTGAGAAACTTCTCTTAGAGTTGAGAACAGGTGCTATATAACTCTGTGACCAATAGAAAAGGAAGAAGAAAATATATATGCTGAGCCACACTACCGTAAACAGGTCTCTGGCCTCTTGCTATATGTCTGATGTTTGGCACTGTGTAGTTGATTATCTGTTTAGGTCCTACAGTCAACAAGTAAGCCAGTGTCCATGTCTGGCCACAGGCGGAAAGCTTTCTTGGAGATAAACTTTCTAGTATTCTGGCTTGATGATGAGAGGTCAGTTTTATGGGAGTCAAGTGAAAGTTAGGCCTCTCTCCTCCCAGGAAACTAGTTGCTTTCTTCCTTGTACTATTTTAGAGATACTGTCCAGGCCAGCCTCTGGAGGTATCCTTCTATAGTTAGGGAACTAGAGGCTTGAGTTTCTGCACACTGAAGGAGAGGGAGAAGAGAATTCTGAAAAACACAGGAAAGGGAGTTTCTTCTGATTTCAACAGGATGACTTACAAAAACTGTAGTTTTCTTCAATCCGTGCCAAGTGATCACATCAGGCTGCACTTGGGCTTCAGAGCTGGTGCTGGGTCGTCTAGGCTAGCTTGCTGTAGATATTTGGATGGCCCATAGCACATCTGTTGCTGGGAACTTTTTAGAACTAACAAGTATGGCTGCATGTTAATGCCATGGTGTTCATGCTGAGTCTCCCTCTTGTTTACCAGGGGCTTTATGAAATTTGTGCATTAGAAGCAAGAGTAGGATGCATGTGGCATAAATCTGTAAAGTTAGTAGTGGCAGAATCAGATTCTGTTAGCTTGTTTTGAAAATTCATACTAGGAATGGAAGAACTGTCTGTCTCTAATTGCACCCACCACAGTAGTTGGGTGCTAATGAGAGTTTTCTTTTTGGTTTAAAACCTAGTATCCTTTGGAGCTTATCTTTTTTAAAAAAAATATTTATTTTTATTTTATGTGAATTGGTGTTTTGCCTGCATGTGTAACTGTGTAAGGGTGTCAGATCTTGGAATTACAGACAGTTGTTAGCTTCCATGTGGATGCTTGGAATCGAACTCGTGTCCTCTGGGAAGAATAGTCAGTGGTCTTAACCACTGAGCCATCTCTCCAGTCCCTGGAGCTTATAGGGGCCTATTAAATAGGATTTTGCAGATTTGTAATATAGTATCATCAATTAAAATTAGATAATGACTTAATTTTTTATTATCAACATAAATTTCTATCGTATATTTGCAGATGGGTTTCTATATGTATACAGATTGTCTTGTGATATAACTAGATCTTCTACTGGTTTACTTGACTTTTGGTTAGAGCATTGCTAGAAACAGGCAGGTCTGAAGCATTGTTAGCCACCTCTAGAGGTGATGAGCCTGGGAAAATGGAACCAATAAGTGAGGCTATAGCTACCTTTATTCAGAGCATCAGACAGTTTATACTCAGAGGGTTAGGAATAATCACATAAAGAAGGTGTTGAACCACAAGGACAAGTCACAGGTAACAGAAACATTTTTCTCTTGCATAGAAGCCTCTAAACAAATAACAATAGCCAGTTGTAATGAATGATCTAAAGTGAACTCACTCCTAGCTGGTATACCTAGGAGAGGCATATCCAAAAACAACCCATGTTATAGAGGAACAGAGATTATAACACTCTAGTTTACTTGGAGTTTTCTCACAAGGTCTCAGAAATTTCATAGAGCTATGTTCATGAACTGTTCCGACCACCCATGTTGGTATGCATGGTCATTGCATCTTACTGGGTGGCATATATAATGTGATTAAAAATTAAGTGACGAATGAGGTAGGCTTAGAAGACAGAAATGCTGGGAGGTAGGAAGGCATGCTGTACTGGAGGTTTGTCAGAGTGTTTGTTAAGTAGGCTTATAGGCAGATTTTATTGGGGAAATTTGTTGTGCTGTGCCAAAAGTTTTCCTTGTATCTAACTGAATCACATAACATGCTTGTTTCTTTTTACAGTTGTATTAGAATGGAATACTGATTTTAACAGGCAGCTATTTCAGTCATGTACTGTTTTCTTGTCATTTAGACAAGTAGATAATTTTATGAAAGATTTTATTCTGATGTTAAGTATAAAAAATTATCAAGTAGCTAATTTGTTAAATAGTTGATTTCTTATTTTTTTTTTTTAATGAGTTGTCTCTTCTAAAATACTCTCTCTGATTGCTTTTAGGTTACCTAGGGTATGCATAAATACAGACTTGGAAACTCTGAAAGAACTTAGAGTCAGCATTTCGAGGTAAATATGAATCTATTAAAGTAGTGTTAAGGTTCTCCCAGTCTGATTTATTACCAGATAGCTAGAAAAAAAAAGTGTACAAAATGAAGGTTTACCTGCATTCACACTGCTAGCAGGGTGGATGGTGTGAGCCAACAAGCGCAAGCCCAGTGTCATAACAAAGATCAGGGCTTGTTGATTGTGATAAGCTTTTCATATCAATTCCTTGCTTTGTTTTTGAATCATAATAATCATTTAGGAAAGGCATCCCAGGTGTAATTTTTTCCCCTCAACATTAGCATTGTCAATTCTAGTCTTGAATTGTCTTATTCACAAAGCCAGTTTGATGAAGACAGGTTTAACAGTTCTTGGAGCTTGTTTTCAATTTTATTTGTTAAATTGGGATTACTGTTCGTACTATAGGTTATTTGGAGTTCTCAGCCAAGTACCTCTTCTGGTGATCTTTATTTGTTTTTTTGTAAGTAGGAATCAAAGAAGTAATGCATTATTACTTTTTTATCTCTCTGTAATATGTAAAGCATGATTTTTAATATTTGAGTCGCATATAGTTTTGAATTCTTTCCTGGAGCTTGGCTGTGATTTTTTTTCTGTCTGTAGGTCAGGCTTGCCTTTGTTGGCGCTTGCTCTCTGTTCTTTGTTTTAGAAGACTTGGCATTCAAAAATATCCCAAATGTCTTTTGTTTAAAAGTTGATACAAAATAATGGCCTGTTATTTAGCTCCTCCTCT
The DNA here is from genome assembly GCA_004025045.1 of Sigmodon hispidus. Classification (NCBI taxonomy): domain Eukaryota; kingdom Metazoa; phylum Chordata; class Mammalia; order Rodentia; family Cricetidae; genus Sigmodon; species Sigmodon hispidus. The sequence goes on along the minus strand of PVIH01004983.1, from coordinate 81,331 downwards.
GAGTGGGACTCTGGTGTGTGTATTCGGTTTACAGGAATCTTATACTTGACTGTTTCTACATTTGTTTTAGAGCAGAAGCTTGGGCATGCTGTGATTTTTCCAATAAACTATCACAATGTCAGGATGCAGTTCAGACAGCAGCAACACAGAGGTCGCAGACATTAAAACGGTAAATGTGGGTTGTTGTCTGTGGAAAGAGGATGAGGGCTTATTTTTGTGTTTTATTACATTGGTCTTTTATGTTTGTTTGGCTTTTGTTTTTGTGGTTGGGTATTGAATCAAGGTCCTGCTTTGTATTGGGTAAGTGCTCTGCCCCACACTATATGCCAGTCTCACTAAATATTGCTAATAGGTGGAATAATCTGTGGAAGCTGGCAAATAGCTTTGCCAGTTTTAAGGAGTGTAGATTATTTGACAAATTAATTTAAAATCTGTAATTAAAAATAGTCACTAGGGGTTAATATTTTGGCTCTGCCAAAGAAGTTAATGTGGTTCGTCCATGAGACTCAAACTCTTATTTATCATCTGAGTCTTGGCTTTTCACTTATGGCTAAGTTAAAAAAAAATTGACTAAAACATGTAAAACTTTCTTTGGAAAGTAAAAATTAGCAAAATTATAGATTTTTCTGATACTACATGATTAGCTTACCTATTGATGTTTTTCTAGAATTTGCTTTCCTTAAATAGAAAGTGTTTTTTACTAGGGTCAGCCACTGTACATAAAATAAATGAAAATTAATTCAAATATTATGGTCTTATGGAAAATATAATTGGAAGGGTTCAATTTCAATCTTCTACTTCCTTGTAAACTCTTTTTCTCCACCTTAGGGATAGTAGCAATTTATTTCCAAACCAAATAAAAATACATTGACCTTTCCATGACTGTGTTTTATACATTATTATGTGGCCCATTCATGAATTTCTGACTCAGCTTCACACACACACACAGAGGAAACAGAAGAACAGCAGACTTACTATATACAGAAAAATGGAGCTCGTATCTTGTTCTGAGGAATCCTATGTTCCAGGAAGAACAGAGGGAGGCGGGAAGGAGAAGGAGAGTATCTGTCTATGCATATGTGTAAAATGGTTGTTACAAAAGTCATAGGAAAACGCTGCTCTTGCCAATCAGCTAATTTGGCTTTCTACAGACTTGCTTAGTTCATTGTGCCCCAACTGGTTTAGGACAATGGGTGATGAGCTAGTACAGCTCCTTATCTCAAGGTCACACAGTCTAATCAATCATTTTAAAGCAGGAGTAAATAGTTCAAAGTTAAGAATAAAAAGTGCTTTAAAGTTCTATAGTACTTTAGTTTAGGGCTATCAGCAGTTTCAAGAAGATTTACTGATTGTAGTGAGTTTAAACCATATTCATAAGGACAAATAAGGAATGACTAACCTTCAGAAGTCATGGAAGCTTCTAGATGGAGTGAGTGATGCTGGACTCCTTTTGTTGCACTGTAAACAAAGCTCTTAGCTTGGGATCTGGCTGCAGGACCTCCCTGAGACCTCAGGCTTCTAGTCTGATAGCTTTCTTTTTGGTCTGTCCCTGGCTTTGCTTTTTCCTTCCCTCCCTTCTTTATTTTTATTCTTCTTTCCCTCTCTCTTTTCTATTTAGATCTGTTATAGAAGCAGTAATGGTGATTTACAGTGTCATTTGTTCAAAGTTGCATAAAATTCAACTTAAGTTAACTTGGATAGTAAGAAAATTTGTTGACCATGTCTTTGGCAAAGATGTTGTTAGACTGAGCTTTGAGGTTGATTGATTGAGTTGCTTATTGATGGTACCAGGGACCAAGTTTCTTTATTGTTGCTGTTGGAAGTACATCTTTTTGGCTATTGGATGATTTCAGCAGCAGATAGGGCTATCATTTCTTGAACTATGTTTAAGGGGAAGAGTTGCTTTTCAGCCACTGACTGACTGAAAGGCCCAAACCTTTTGTCATTGAATTAACATGAACCAGTTTCTATCCCAAGGAGAGATGTGTGCTATGGGCTGAGAGTTAGGTGACTGGCCGATATTAGAAAGTCTGAATCAGATCCGTGGTAGCTTTGGTTAGCAGCCAGTATCTGGGTGATGGTGGCACATGGCTTTAATCTCAGCACTCAGGAGGCAGAGACAGGTAGATCTCTATGAGTTCAAGGCCTAGTCTACAGAGCGAGTTCCAGGACAGGCTCCAAAGCACAGAGAGATCCTACCTTGAAAAGCTAACCCCTGCCCTCATGCCCCCAAAAAGCATAGCATTAGGCAGTAGATACCTAGTGGTAGTCACAGAGTTATTGTTGTTGCTAAAATAAACAAAAGTACTTACTTGTATTTTATTAGAATATAAATTTTTTAAAAAGACCCAGTACTATCCTTTGTGAAATCAGATCTCAGAATGATAATCATTTTAAATTTATTTGGATGTTTGCTGCATCACTGTTCACCACAATTACAATACTAAAGCTGTCTGTCAGAAAATATGGGCTCACGCGTGCACCCCCCCATACACATCATCCTCCCCACACAGACTCAGGCACATGGAGACACTAGGAATATTATTCAGAAAATAAAGAATTGATGTTGCAAGAATTAGAATAGGACAAGAAATACATGTTTTACCCCTGTACTCACTGGCTTTATTAGTTTGTCTGTATCTGTGTAGCTTTTGCTTAAGAACTATTTGAGACTAGTTTTCAGACATGACCATTTGTCCGCAAATGCTTCAGGGGATATTTCCCAAGAATATGGCTATCCTCTGACATACATATAGCCAAATTGCCACCTTTCGGCTGTTTTAACACTGTTGCTATCTGCAGTATCTGCAGACTTTTTCATTGAGTTTTTTCATAATTTTTTTATTAATGTGATCAGCATTAAAACTTTTTTTTTTTTTACATCAAGTAATGATTAGAAATTTTTAAATGTATTTATTTAGTTGTGGAGAAGAGAGAATGACCTGATGTGTTGGGAGGGGGAAAGGACCTTGAATAAGAATATACAGGATAGAAAGTGTGACTTCTTTGTTCATAAAACTTATTCTTAAATACAGAGTTCTGTTTGTATGCTTATTGTAGCAGATCTACAAGAGCTAAAATATGGAAGCAGCTTAAATGTCTGTCAGTAAGAGTAGACAGACAGACACACACACACTTATACAGAGGAATATTTGATCATGATAAAGGAGGAAATGCTGACAGCTGTGATAACCTAACCATACAGAGAAGCCATTATGCTAAATGCAACAAGCCAGGCTTAGAAAGTCAAATACTGCAGTCCTTCTTCCATGTAGTAAACGGAGAAAGAGAACATAGGTGACAAGTGTAGAAGGTAGGAAAAGGGAGGAGATATTGATTGAAGAGTACAACATTTCAGTTATGGGCAGTAAGTTCTAGAGATATAATAACCAGTCGACTACAGTTGGAAATACCTATATGCCTTGTATAGTTGAGTCTGCCAAGTGTGGCTTCTTAGTGTTCTCACCACACCAGAACATAGGAGCTGTGGATGTGTAAACTAGCTGACAGTGACAGTTCATTGTGTGAGTGTCACATCACATTCCTTTAGGATAGCCAGTTTCATCATGAAAAACAGTCTGAGATCAGTTAATCTGTTTTCTTTTCATGTCTCTTACAGTGTTCTTTTGCTGTGACATATTTTCATAGTCTCTTTTGTATTTTATGATACTGAGTTTTGAAGAATAGTTTCCGTTTTTTAAAAATGGGAGCATACTTACTTGTTTTGCAGATCATTTTTATATATTAATCATTATTATTAAGATTGTCTATCTGAGAAGACAAGTGGGAAGTGTTATCGACTGGATGGAGCTGCTGCTTTTGTCTGTATAGTATTTGGAAGTGGAAGAAGATGTGTTGGTTGTTTTCATTGTTGCTATCTTTTCTCCTTTCGTTTAGATCCCATTCCCTAGGTCGTGCTTTTGTTGAAATCTTCCACAATGCCTCGATGGGTCTAGATCAGCATGTGTGCTAAGTGAAAAGTACAGGGCCAGGCTTAAGGGCAAGGGTTTCTAGACAGAGCAGTTGTGCTTGTAAAGTAGGCATCACAGAATGGTGGCAAGCAGGCTAGGAAAGTGCTGCCTTAGTTGGTAGGCCTTCAGTGTGGCCTCTTGATCTTAGAAGCTAGGTGATCTTGACTTCCATGTGGGGGGCTTGAGTCCTGTGTGCTGTGAAATTTGGAACTGTGTGTGTCAGGTACAGGATGCAGGGAATGGATGTTAGACTTTGAGTCCAGTAGAATGTGAGTTGTTTATTTCCCATGAGGGATATGGTTTTTTTGATCCAATAATAGTAGGTGGTAGAGTAGTAGTGGCCTGATTATTTCTCCAAAAGTGCTGTAATCCTTTGCATGTTTTCTTCCTTTGAAAAGCATGGTAAGAAGGATTGGTGTGTGGACAGACTGTCTTCCGGAGATTCTCAGTACCCCAGATGAGCTGTGTACTGATTTATGCCATCTTGATTTCTTAAACAAAAGTGAAGTGTTGTACCTCATTATGAAAGAGATTGGGAAGTAAAATGTCTGGTTTGCAGGAAATGAAAGAGCTGGATTCTCTTACAGGTTCATAGAGTATAATAGTGAACACCATAAAGCAGAGTAAGGTAATATTCCAAGTACAGGATGGGTAAATTCTGCTTGTTGAGTGGAGCTAGTGATTGGCTTTCACATAGAGTCTTGACATCCTAGTCTTCTATTCTGGTTGAGATTTTTAGAAAGATCGGGCTGGGGATGGGTAGCCCAGTGGATATAGTGGGAGCATGAGGATCTGATTCTTTTGATCTGAAGCACTTGTGTACAAGCCGGGCACCATGCTGATTATCTGTAATCTGAACTGGGGTAGAATGATTTGTGTATATATGATAGTTGCAGGTAGAGATGGGCAGATCCTGAGGTGTTGTTGTCCAGCCAGTTTTTATTATACTGCAGACTATGCCTAATGTTTTGAGATCTCTGTCCTGTCCCTTCATTCCAGGGCTCCCGTGACAAACCAAAATAGAACTCCACCAAAGTCCAACTTAAGAGAAACCTGTGAGTTTATTGGGCTCACTTGCAGAGCATCAGTGCGGGGTCACTTATAGGAGAGTGGGTGACTGCAAAGCAGCCACACCACTGGACATTCTCACCCCAGCATGAATGAATGGCAGCTTCTTATAGCTGCATAGATAGAGTCCCCTTCTTCTGTTAATTTTCCACTTCAGACCTGAGGCCATGAGGCCATGTGCAATTAGGCAGGATTTCATACAGATGGCAGGCAGGAGGTATGGGGGGAACTGCTAGAATTTCAGGTAAGTTTCCACTGACTCTCCTTACTTGCTCCTCCTATAAGGGAAGGCCAATATTCAGCAAGATCTGCTTTGGGGATGTCTTACAAATAGTCACAACTGTTGTGGTGAGAATGGTGGCTGTTAAGCTCAGATGACAGTGCTCTGGAACATCAGTGTAGCTGTTGTTGAGTTCCAGTTTCAGCAGGAATTCCTGTCTCAAAAATGAGTGTGCTGGAGTATGATACCCATTGTTGACCTGTAGCCTCTACACTTGAACACACTGGCATACACATAAATACACAAACACACATAATTTTTAAAAGATCTGTTTTTATTTTGCCAGTTTACATAGTGAAATTTATGGAAAAGAGTACATGAAAATGAGAGAGTGCTTAAATGTTATGGAAGAATTTTCATCTAGGGAATGTCATGTATTTAGTTTATCAGGGGTATGTATAATTTTAAATATACATGTCTAAGCATAGTTTTAGCTGTGCAGTTATAGATGGTCAGTTAAACCAAACACCCCTTTTAATAAAGTGATGTAAGCAGGTTAGGTGTTTGCATCTTCAGTGTCTGCCTATATGTTGGCTCATTATTTTGTCAATGTCATAGAACTTACAAAGAGTATGATTTTATATGTTTGTACTTTACAGTATAATGTATATATTTTTATACTTAACATGTATGTATATGTTTAACAAGGCATTATATGGTACATATTTTCTTTTAAGTGCTTATTTTAGACTCTGCTCTTTGCTAGTAAACATAGATACATAAGAATTTGAATAGATTTAAAGTGATCCTGTAGAGTTTTCGACAGTACTTTTAGATAGCTATAGTTACTGTAGTTTTCTACTAGCTTAAAGGCTACTTCTTATTTTCCAGTAATGTGACAATACAAATTAATGTGTTTATATTTGTAGTTGTCTGGTTCATTCTTTAAACAGGCTTCTAGGTGTAGGATTGCTAGGTTGAATATAGGCTGCTTGACTTTTAAAAACATTCTCTTAGCTCTCAAGAGAGACCAAACCAAGCATAGGAAGAATTGAAAAGGCTCTCGGGAGCAGTAGTCTGATGTCTCTCTTGTTCCTATGCTTTCTTTTGTTTTAACCCCGCATGGTTGTGTAATGGTATTCTTTTTCCCTTTTGTAGTAAGTTGTGCTAGAACAAAATGCAATGAAAGAAACACTGGATGAATGAAAAGCCCTGCTTTGCAGCCCCTCAGCATGGCAGGCCTGCAGCTCATGACCCCTGCTTCCTCACCAATGGGTCCTTTCTTTGGACTGCCATGGCAACAAGAAGCAATTCATGATAACATTTATACGCCAAGAAAATACCAGGTACTAATGAAACCACTAATACTGGAGCATTTTTCACTAAAATGGAACAAATTAGTATAGAGTTGACACAACTTATAAACCTCATTTACCCTTTCTGATTAATTTTCTTGTTTAGAACATTTTTGTACATAATTGTTCTTTTCTGTTCTAACATTTGTTGGGTAATTGATTTGTTGTGTTGGTTCTGTTTGTGAGTTCCTTATCCCTCTCCCCTATCCACACTGTTCCTTTATATTCATTTGGGTGTATCAGTCCTAATGAGCTGAATAGGAATAGAGATTGGTTTGAAAGTGTTCAGCCTTGAGTTTGTAGAAACATACCTAATGTAGGTTCAGTTAGAGACTAACATGTGCAGAAATAATTCTTAAATGAAATTTTTAGTGCCATGTTAATGTCTGTTTACAGCAGCACAGCTGTGTGTTACAGCCATTTTACTCTCCTGTTATTCTAGAGTAAATATGAAAATAGTGGTTTTCTTATTGTAAAGTTGTCTGCAGATTTAGATTTTAGAAAGCAGGGACATTTCTTTATTTAAAACTGAAGCCAATTCTTAAGTGTGGTGCCTAGTTAAGAAGTGTATGACCTTTTCCTATGTTTCAGGTTGAGCTGCTGGAAGCGGCTCTGGACCATAACACCATTGTCTGCTTGAACACCGGCTCAGGGAAGACGTTCATCGCGGTCCTGCTCACCAAAGAGCTGGCCCATCAGATCAGGGGTGACCTCAACCCACATGCAAAAAGGACCGTGTTTCTTGTCAACTCTGGTAATCAAACATCTTTTACTAAATGTGATGACAAAATGGGATGAGCCTTCATATTTAAGCAGATTATCTCTGATAAGTTAAATTATTGCAAGTAAAGAGAGTTTGACAAGTAAGAACTTACTGAAGCCCTGCTGACCAAAATACCATTACTCTCAATTATCTGTAGGTTTTAGATTGTCAGAATGAAAGCACGATCTGTGAGTCCAAGATGATCTCCCCTTTTGTTTTTTTTAAAGACAGTCTCAGTGTAATTATGTGATTTGAACAGTACTTGTTGGTGGATTGACCTGGTTTCATTGAGGAAAACAAGTGTAGAGTTGGGTGGTGCCCTTCCACCCTGAAAAGGACTAAGAAGTCAGCTGTGAAGGGGGCATGAGCTTACTGGAGTAAAGGATGGAAGGGGAAGTGGCAGGACTTACCAGTGACTGTTAGAGGGTGATCTTGGAACTATGATTTTTAAATTAGCCATTTAAAAAATTGGTGGCTAGGTATAGCCTGATAATTTTAGTAACTATTCAGAAAGCCAAATGGGCACATTGTTCATATTTACATGTTATCTTTGTACCAGCAAACCAGGTTGCTCAACAAGTTTCAGCTGTCAGGACTCACTCAGATCTCAAGGTTGGGGAGTACTCAAACTTAGAAGTAAATGCATCTTGGACAAAAGAGAGATGGACCCAAGAGTTTACTAAGCACCAGGTGAGAGCTGCAGCGCCCTTGATTTGATTACCATTAGCCATCACTCTCTGAGGTAGTTTAGAAACAGCATTTTCCATTCTCCTCTTGTAAGGTTCATCTGAAACCAGTATGAACAATAGATTACTAATGTGTGTGTCTTTCAAAGGTCAGAAAAGACACAGTTGCCATTATTTACTTGCTTGAAAAACACAAATACTTGTGACTTATTTTGAACTTGGAGAAAATGTACTTTTGAGTTAGGTATTTTGAAACTGGAAAAGTTTCTTGGTTGAGGCCTGTGGGTCTTTGAGGGAGGCTCTCCTGCCTTCATGTTTCTATGTAGCTTGCATGAGGTAAGGGCTTCTTGTGTGTGCTGCTAGGAGACACAAAACAGCTAACATTTTTATGTATCTAACATTATCTATGTATCTAACATTGAACAGCCTACAAGTCACTAGTGTTTTTCACATATTGGAATGAATCCACTAAATAAAGCCTGTCCATAGAGCAATAGACTATACAAAGAGTATTTAATCTTTCAGAAAACCCTGTCAGCTCAGTATAAATTCTTTTCTGATTTGACTAGGTTGGCAGGTCTCATCTGTCAGTTATGGCTGGGGAAACCTGAAGTCAATTTAGTAACTTACCATAAGGTTGTGGTCTCCTTTCTAAGGACTTTTCTCATAATCTTTCTGTACTTTCATTGTTTACACCTTGGTTCCAATGTTTGTTTGTATGTTCTACATTTGTAAATTTTTTTGCTTTAATTTTGGCCCATGAATTTCATAATCTTCACTTCCATGTACTGACTCTCTGGTGTGGTAGAAGTATAACCAGGCAGGTTAATGGCATTTGTGTACTGATGTCAGTTTTATTTTAGGTTCTCATTATGACTTGCTATGTCGCCTTGAATGTTTTGAAAAATGGTTACTTATCACTGTCAGACATTAACCTCTTGGTGTTTGATGAGTGTCATCTTGCAATTCTAGACCACCCCTATCGAGAAATTATGAAGGTAAGTTTTTAGACTTTATCAACTTTATCAATAATTCATGATCAAATTATTAACTTATCAAGTACATGCAGTTTTAAATTTAAACAGTTTTATGCATGTATGTCTGTGTGTCACATTTGTGCCTGGTATTCTCTGAGGTCAGAAGAGGGTTCTTCTGAGCTACAGATGGTTGTGATCCAATGTATGAATGCTGGGAATCGAACCTGGGTTCTTTGGAAGAGCAACCAGTGTTCTTTACTGCTGAGCCATCTCTCTAGCTTCTTGTATGCTGTATTTACCGAAAAAAAAAAAAAAGGGTAGTTTCCAGTATTGGGAACTTGATTCCAGCATAGAGATGAATAAATCTTAAAACTAATGTTCATTTAACTTATAATCTGTAATGTTTCTAACATTGTACTGTCAACTGATTTTTTTTTTTTTTTAGAGTATCCAAATATGCCCTTTTGAGAAATGGATCTTTAAACAAACAAAAGGAATACAGTAATTTATAGTATGCTGCTGTTTCCACAGACGTGCATTTTAGTAATTGCAGTGGTTTTCCTGTGTCAGATGTGGCAGTGTCTTTGCTGTGGTCAACCATGAGCCATGATGTCCTTACTGTCTGTATCTTTTATCATGTTAGCTCTGTGAAAGTTGCCCATCGTGTCCTCGGATCTTGGGACTAACTGCTTCCATTTTAAATGGGAAATGTGATCCAGAGGAGTTGGAAGAAAAGATTCAGAAACTGGAGAAGATTCTTAAAAGTAATGCTGAGACTGCGACTGACCTAGTAGTCTTAGACAGGTATGCATCTCTCAGTGGCTTTGCTTTAAGAAGCCAGCTTTTGACCAGTTGGGAGTCTTTGACAGCCTTTGTAGCATCTTGCATTTGGTACCTGTTTCAGTGAACAAATGATTGCTAAAAGGAATGAGCAAGAGAAGTCTTTTGTTTGTTTTGTTTTTCATACAGGGTTTTTCTGTGTAATAGCCCTGGCTCTCACTCTATAGACCAGGCTAGCCTCTAACTCTCAGAGATCTGCCTGCCTCTGCCTCCGCCTCCCGGGCTGGGATTAAAGGCATGCACCACTACCAACCTGCAAGATATATATATATATTTTTTTTAAGTACATGTACTTACCTGCAAGCACAAGCATCTATCTATCCTTGTGTCTGCAGAAAACCTCATGTGGGGATGCTGCCACCTTCAGTGATGATGTTGCATGGGGTGAATGGCTGGCTGGTTTTATGTCAACTTGACACAACCTATAGTTGCCTGAGAGAAGGAACCTCAATTGAGAAAATGTCTCCAGAAAAAAAGGTTGGGCTGTAAATAGACAAGCCTGTAAGACATTTTTTTAGTGATTGATGGGGGAGGGCCCAACCCATTGTGGGAGGTGCCACCCCTGGGCGTTTGTGGTCCTAGTATATAAGAAAGCAGGCTGAACAAGCCAGAGGGGAAAGCTAGTAAGCAACATCCCTCCATGGCCTCTGCATCAGCTCCTACGTTAAGGTTCCTGTCTTGAGTTCCTGTCCTGACATCCTTCAACAATGAATTGTGATACAGAAGTGTAAGCAAAATAAACCCTTTCCCCCCAAGTTGCATTTAGTCATGGTGTTTCATCACAACAGTGATCACCCAAACTAACTCAGCCAGTTTTTCCTGTTCCCTGATTTTGCTAGACTGGGGACTTGTATCAGGATACTTTCAGTGTAAAGGACACATGATCAGTGTGAGCTTTGTTATTTTGATCTAGACGTCTAACTGAAGGATTCTTAAGAGAATACAGCAGTATACTTTAAAAATTTGAGAACACCTTATTGTTTTGAAGATTGGTTGCTGGTTTCGGAGAAAGATGTTGTTTGTGCTTTGTAAGTTGTCTTTGCTGAGAAGTTAATGTATTTGAGCTTCTGTAATTTAACTGATGTAGAAGCAGACACAGGTGTACAGCCTGACTGATATGTTTACCTTTATAGGAAGGAGCTGTGGCAGTTAGTGAAAATTGCCTTTTTGTCAGAATCTAAAATTACCTGGTAGCAAGTCTCTTGCAGATTATCTTAATTGAGTTCATCAAGGTGAGAAGACTCAGGTGGTACCATTAGGCATCTAGTGCTCTGCTTCTTGACTGTGGATGTATGTGATATGAACAGTTGCTTCAATTTCCTGCTGCTCTGACTTCCCTGCCTTTATGAATCCCTAACCTGTGAGCTAGAATACTCCTTCTCCACTGAAGTTCCTTTTGTCTGGAACAGCAACAATAACTCAGACAGAAGTCTTATATAAATTAGTATAGAAATGAGTTACTATGAGCGGGAATAACCTGCGGGTATGGATGTGTGTTTGTAAATAAATATAACATTGAGTTCACATCAAAATAGTCTAATGTTCTGGTTTGGCGTTTTCATTTCTTTCCTGTTGCTATGGTAGAGTACATAGCTGCTTTAAGCTTCTGCTACCTTGACTGAAATCCCAACCATGGTGGACTATTCTTTGAACTGTGAGCTCAAATAAACCCATTATCTGTATGGGGGGAACTTTATCTCACAAACAGGAAAAGAAATGTAAGACATTTTGGTTAAGAATAATAAAACTATGTATAAAGTGTTTTTATTGTATTTCAATCACTAAAATCATCCATATGCTCTTAGTGTATTGTGTACTATTTGAGTTGTCATGATTTGTGAAAGACACAGTGAGTCAAAAAATGACATCAGAAATAAATGAAAGCTGCCACTTTACCTTACAATATACACTATTATCGACAGAGATGGAGAAACGACTCAGCAGGTAAAGCCTATCTGGGTCCTGTCCCTTCCAAGCTCCTGTTCTTCCTTCAGAATGGGTGACATGGCACTATCACTTCACCTTCATAAAGGCAGAAGGAGAGAACTGACAAAGTTACCCTCCTTCTCATGCACTGTAGCACTCATATTCCTGCCCTATCCATCGTACAGGCTCAACAGCAAATGAATTAATTAGGAAAAACTTTAAAAGTTGAGATTTGCAGATGGTAAAAGATTTCACATGGGGGCTGGAGAGATAGCTCTAAGGAGGGCTAGCTGCTCTTCCAGAGGACCTAAGTTGGTTCCCATTGCCCCTGTCAGGCATCCACATTCATGTATATACCCATATATAGACATACATCTTACTAAAAATAAAAATAAAAATTTCCAGATCATATGTTAAGTCATATATTTAATGATAAAACATTTCTCTATGACCTTTCCTGATCAGTTATGTTTTTGAAAAATAATTATTGAGTATTTTGAACATTTCTGTTCTCCATTCTGCTTAAGTGCGTAATAGATGGCAGACAACCTACAAATAAAACCAAGGTCACAACTTGATATGCACTGGAATGATTGGGTTAATTCACAGATATGGGCAGCACCATTCATGGATCAAGACCATGGAATGAATTTTAAGAAGCAAGCTGAGCAGTCTTTTCTTTGCTTCATGAGAACGTTAGACGAATAGACAATAGCTGCCTCACAATTCTGCTGCTGGACCTTCCTACCAGGATGAACTGTATCCTCAAACTGAGACAAAATAAGCCCTTCCTTAGGTGGATATCTTCATAACAACAAGAATACAGATAACAAGCATGTAGTTCTTTTAAGGCTCTGAAATGCATCGTTTATTAGCTTCCCAGACCTGGCCTCCCACTGTACAGTAAATAAAGAGAACTTTTTATATCCACTGGGGAGCAATAAAAAAGGTGTGCTTCATGATAAAGTCTCAGAACTTTTTCCTGGGAGGGAGTAAACCCTGGGATTGATTAAACTTTTTCCTGGGAGAGAGTAAACCCTGGGATTGGTTATTTCAGTGGTAGAGTTTAGGGCAGGCCACACTAGAGCCTATGAAAACAATTGTAATATGGTAAGGATTGGGGAAAAAAAGGTGTTGCTGTCTCTTTTCCTTAGTGGAAACAGATAAAATGTTACCTCTTTGCAACCTCAACACCTAAAGAAATTGCATCCCCTTCATTTTTGCTTTAAAGAGTCATCCAGAAGTTGGGGGCAGGAAGTAAAAGGCTTGCAGAGAAGTTTAACTGTTGTTTTCTATTGGCAGTGTGATTTCAGAAAGCCTGAGACACCCCAGTAGACTTTTGTGGGCCTCCAGCTCTGAGTCTGAGATGCCCAGCATGCCCACCCTCTGGGACAAGGACTTTGGTCTTTGTTTCTGTTCCAAAAGGCCCCACTGCGTGAGAGCTTGGAGGGTAGGGGCCAGGCGGTAATGAGCCTTTAATCCCAGCTCTAGGGAGGCAGAGATAAACAGTGAATCCCAGTACAGCCAAAACCCTGTCTTGAAAAAAACCAAAAAAATAAAAAATAAAAACAAAAGCCACTTCTGGGACTCCAGTGAAATCTATAGAGTTCTTTGAACCTTAGCCTTACAATGATTGCTTGCACCTAACTCAGTGAAAAGCCAAGTGCCACTAGGAAGGCATAGTGTGAGTCTGTCTTTTTGCCTAAATAGAGACATAAATTCAAACTAGGATTGGAGGTAAATGAATCAGAATGTTAGATTGTATTTTTAATAGATAATGCAAAGGGCATTTGGGGAAGAAAATGGACTTTATAGATGAAATAGCCTTCAAAGTAAGGTGGTTGGTTGTGTTTTGGTGGAATTACCTAGTGTTGCAGACACTCATTTCTGCATTTGGATTAAGTCAGAATAGAGTTCATTAAGTCAAGGTAGAGTTCCCAGCAAACTTGAGATATAGTTAACATCCAACTTGCTTTCTTTTTTTTTTCCTTTAGGAAAACCTCTTGTAAATAATATATTTTATTTATAAACAAAAAGGCTGTATATTTCCTGTGGAAAAATCAAATATAAAAAATAATAATTAAAATAAGTACCTAATATTCTACCATACTCACAACATTTGGGAATATTTTCTTTTCCTTGTTTTTTAAAAAGCAATTATGCATTTTCAGTGTGATGATATTGACACCTTGTTTCTGATTTTAAAGATATACTTCTCAGCCATGTGAGATTGTGGTAGATTGTGGACCATTTACTGACAGAAGTGGGCTTTATGAAAGATTGCTGATGGAATTAGAAGAAGCACTTAATTTTATCAATGACTTTAATGTATCTGTACATTCAAAGGAAAGAGATTCTACTCTGATTTCCAAACAAGTAAGTATTTACAGAGTCTCTCCATTGAGCAATGCAATGGGGTATACTTCTGTTGAGGCTGTTTTCCCAAGTGTTTCAGTAAAAACTATCTTATCAGCCCTGTACATTTCTCATTTAAATGAGTTAGCTAGCACCAGTCAAGGTTGGATTTGCTTGACAAGCATTTGTAGTTGTTTGTTAGCACCCTCTCTTCTAGAATTAAGGATTCTGATCATACCTGTTCAGATCATGTCTACTCTGTTCTGTTCTGCTCTGCTTTTGGTCTAAATTCTCTGCTATTTCCTAGCATTTGTCACAGGAATAGCCCATACCTGCAGCAGCAACAACAGCACTCTGTCTTTTAGCTGTTAGAAAGGAAAATTAAGGACCCATTCTTGGCCCGCTGAGTTGAGTCTGAGAAGGGTGTCTGCAGGACTGACTAACTTGAGTTTGAGAAGCCCACCAGATCCTGGTGGGATTGATGCTTGACATCTAGTAACCACTCTAGGTGTCTGTAGTGATTTAATATCAGTATATTCTCTTAAATGTGGCTCGAAATTTCTCATGATGATTTATTATTTTTTTAACAGCAATGTCCAGGTTTCCTTTTTGTTTTGTTTTGTTTTGGTTATTTTATTTTTATTTTTATTTTTATTTTTTTGGGAGACAGAGTCTCACTATATATCTTTAGTTGTCCTTGAATTCACTATGTAGACTAGTCTACCTCTGGCTCATAGAAATCTACCTGCTTTTGTCTCATGAGTGCTGAGATCAAAGTTGTTTGCCACTATGTCTGGCCTTGTTTGGGTTTTTAACACTATGAATCTTGCTAGGTCCATTTTCAATAGGCTCTTCACTGGCATATAAAACTGGTAAATTTCTCCCTTAGATCCCACCTCTGCATTTTTATTCAACTCTCCTGAAGCTCTAAGTTGGACTACTCTGGACAGGCTCCAGTATGAGATTCTAGGTTTTCCTGAATGATTTCATTACAGGAAAGCTAGAGGGGACAGTGCTCAGTGGTGTAGAACTGTCTGCCTTTGTAGAGGGAAGTGCTGGTGCTAGCCTGGAATGAGTTCACCCAGACTTCCTAGCATTTCATTTTAGTATTCATTATAATAGAAAAATATCTGTGAATTCCTAGGGCATAAACATGCATACATTTAAAGGGAAACTGCTTGGTCTTTGAAGAGTAGGGCTGTTGATGGTTAGTTCATAGTTTTCTTTTCAGGGACCATATGATGCAGTTGTAGTTCTGACAAATCCTGCATCTAAAGTTCAGTTTTTTAACGTCACATACAGTTGCATATTTGACTGCTATTTATTATCTTTGCTAGGAGGAAAGGGGATGGCTCTAGGCATAGATCTGCAAAAGGGACGTTGGGAAGACCGTTGAACTGTCCTCCAACATTAGGGAATCAATCTCTGTGTTCCTGTCTCTTGGGATAGATTGGCTTGGAAGGAGCACTTTAGGACTGCTGAAGCCCCAGTTCAGCAGTTGGAAAGTATGTGATGATTATTCAGCTTTTGGCTTTCTTCACTTTTCTCGTAGATACTCTCAGACTGTCGTGCGGTGTTGGTTGTTCTGGGACCCTGGTGTGCAGATAAAGTAGCTGGCATGATGGTCAGAGAACTGCAGAAGTACATCAAACATGAGCAAGAGGAGCTGCACAGGAAGTTTTTATTGTTTACAGACACTTTGCTAAGGAAAATACATGCACTATGTGAAGAGCACTTCTCGCCTGCCTCACTTGACCTGAAGTATGTAACTCCCAAAGTCATGAAACTGCTGGAGATCCTGCGCAAATACAAGCCCTATGAGCGACAGCAGTTTGAAAGTGTTGAGTGGTACAATAATAGGAATCAGGATAATTATGTGTCCTGGAGTGATTCTGAGGATGATGATGATGATGATGAAGAAATTGAAGAAAAAGAAAAGCCAGAGACAAATTTTCCTTCTCCATTTACCAATATTTTGTGTGGAATTATTTTTGTGGAAAGAAGGTATACAGCAGTTGTCCTAAACAGGTAACTGTCTGGGGTAGTCTTCTTCATGCAGAACAAAGGTTGTTGTGTGGGGAAGCAGTGTTGGGAGGGCTTGAAGATCCTGCATACTGGTTTGTTTCTGTCTTTTAGAAGGTCTCTTCTGGAATTCCTGTGTCATGTGGTCCTGAATTAACAGAGGATGCCTATAGTCACTTTCTTTAAAGGCTAATTTTGATACAACTGACATCTTTGTCTTTAAAGGATGGTAACTCATTCTAATTCAAAATAGAGAACATACAGGAAAAATGGGTTGAAGTAAAGCATGTCTTGTTTAGTGTGCAGTTGCTGGATTCAGTTCAGTTGTCAATCAGTGCTTGACTATTTTTAGGCTCTGTGTTGAGAATTTCTCACATAGCTGTTTCTTTACACGCTCCTAGGATATATTTGATCTGAGTACTAAGGGTGATTTTTTTTGTTTGTTTGTTTTGTTTTAAATTAAAAGTTTTTGCCTTAAATGTGATACTGTGAAATGCTGTTTTTGTTTCTGGGCATCAGGTCTTGAAGTCTTTAGAAGTTCCAAATGATAAGTGTCATTTATATGCTAAAGGATTGGGAGGCTTCAGGATGAAGGTTGATCTGGAATGATCTAGGCAAAGTTAGAAGGTGTTTAGGAGAGAAGAAGGGGTTGAATGAAGGCTGAGTTGGTGACCTATGGCCACTGATTTAACCAGTCATGCCATATAAGAACACTTCCATAAACCCAGAAGATAAAGGGAGAGAGCTTCTGGATCATTAAAGTTCCTGGATGGTGTGACTTAGAAAGGGTGGAAGTCACATGCCCCGCCTCATGCCTTGCCTTATGCATCCATTCACCTCTATCTTTTTTAATAAACCAGTAGACAGTGTTCTGGATCCTTTGGCCACTCTGAAAAAGGCCATACTTGGGGCTTGTGACTGGCATCTGAAAACTAGGAGTGTTTCTTGGGAATTGAATCTTTCAGGCTTTGGGATCTGATCAAATCTCCAGGTTGATAGTGCCAGAATCTAATTAAGTTACAGGTCACAAGCTGCAACATGTCTGCTTTATAGAACTTATTGCTTGCTGAGGAAAACCCTGTGCCTTCTGAAGTCATAGAAGCCTTCTGTATTGACCTTTATGTTTGAAGATGTAAGGGGAGGGAGCATTGTTCAGTCAAGGCTGCACTGGAGGGAATGTAGAGGTAGATTTTTAGTTTATTTTGGTTTATAGACTGCATATTAAAACATTCTGAGTTGGAAAAGAATGTTACAAAGTTCTGAGGAATATTAGTTAAGATAATGGTTTGTCTCTGCTTATATTCTTTTAATAAAAACTTTTATATATATATATATATAGACCTGGACAGTTATTAGAATTGGGCTTTAACTATGTGTCAAGGGGTCATTTAATGTGTGGTGGTTTTGGTTTTTTGGTAGATGTTCTGTCATTTTCTCCCTAAAGAGGGTCCTTATTTTTTGTAGTTAAGGCTGTGCTTTTCTGGGAGATCCATTAATAGGCCAAAGTTTGATCCCTGAGCACCTTTCCTGAAAGTAGTTATCTCTGAGGAGAAATTAAGCTTTGTTTCCTGTGGTAGTTTGGATTTTTTTTTTTTCTTAACTACTTCTTGAACGTTTTAAGAGTTTTAAATTTTTTGAGTAATGGGAAGTTGAATTGGATAGCAATCATCTGGCAGTTTTCGGGTGGGTGATTTTAGCCTGGGCCTCCTGATGGATATGAAGTGAAATAATTTGAGGTACGGAATTATATTAAAACAGACCGTTAATGTTCGGAGGGACCGCACTGAGCATCTAATTTAACCACTTAGCTCTAAAAAAAAATGCTACAGGAGGAAAAGTGATTTGTTCAAAGTTGAATTGCCAGTCAGTGGCAGAGACAGTTCTAGAATCTTAATGCCCAGCTTCAGCATTTCTTTCTATAGTCATAACACTCCTGGCTGTCCCTGAGCAACAGAATGGAACACTCTCAGCAGGAAGCAAGCCAGGGGATCAGGAAGGTGTAGCTGACTGGGGGTGGTGGTGTTACTTTTTAGGCTGGAGAAAAGGCATTTCCCAGGCAAAAAAGTGAACACTGGCACGGTTTGCCTCTCTGTGGATAGACCGCCCTGTGTGTGACAGAGAAAGTATGACCGCTTTCTGGGGCTTGGAGAGAATGGGGGGAGTTTATCATCTTTCTGCCCCCTTTTTGAGAGCCTTTAAAGAGCTTATACTAGGTCTGTGTGAGTTTTATGAAGAGATGTGTCAGTTTTCGTTGCAGAATTACTAGCCAGAAAAAGTTTATCTAAAATCAATCCCTTCCTGTTGACTTAAGGATCAGATTAATGGTGATCAGCTGGAGTTAGTGTTTGAGGATGAAGGAAGAACAGTTTGAGGTTTGACTTTATGACATCTAACTAAAGGTACAGTAGTTTTGTTCTCATAGGCTAACCTTAAAGATACTTGGTGCAATCTGGAATCTTTTCTCCCATCTGGTTATAGGAGGAAAAGCCTCCTTGATGACAGAGTAGAAGCTCTTAATACTCAGGCTGCTTGCTCCATGTCCTGACCAGTTAGCTGTACTGCTGCAGGGTGTGCTACAAGCACAGCTCACCCTCACACTTGAGTTTTCTCCTTGTGTACCCACAAAGCAGTGTTCTCAGCACTCCCTGGGGGAAGGTAAGTGCTTGCCCCTGTCACAGATGCAGGTGTCAGAAGATGGGGCCTAGGTGCAGAGTGCAGTGCTCTTCTAACTGGCTTTCTAGGATTGGACAGACAGACCTGAGTTTGCATCCTGTCTTTCTCAGACTTCTCCCTCCCTAATGCTTTTCATTCTGAACTAATTTTAGATTTACAGAGCAGCTGGATAGAGTCTTGTATTCTCTCATCAGTTTCTCTATGATTAAGGACCGTGTCTCAGCCAAAAGAAGCAACATTAGTGCAGTACTAGGTGCTGCATCTCTGGATTTGTCTCAGTTTTGCCATTTTTCCATTCCTGTTCTCTGGGTGGCTTCACTTTGAGATGTAGTCAAGATTAGCTTCTAACTAGAGCTCCTTCTGTTTGGACCCTTTGCTAGTGTTACATGCTTGCCTCTTTTCCTTTTGCTTTGTGGGCTTTTTTGGGGGGTGGTGGGGCAGAATATATTTAGTCCAGGCTGGTTTCAAACTCACTGTGTAGCTAAGGATGACCTTGACTCTTCCTCCTAATTGGATTGATACAAGTGTGTGTCAGCACCTCAGCTTTCCTGTCAGTCCAGGGATCATACAGCATTATTCTTGACTCCTCAGTTTCTGATGGTCTTGAGGGTCAGGACTATTGCTTTCCTATGCTACTGCTCCATTTGGGCTGGCTGGTGATGTTCCAAGGGTTGAGCTAGGAGTAGGGGATTTCAAAGAACACTGTAGAGGTGGCACTCCTTTCTGGCCATGTCATATTAGGGACTGCCATAACAAAAGCCACTGTTGATGATGTTCAGCTTCTTCATTGTGTCTGCCAGCCTTCCTACTGTGAAGTGTTTCCACTTTCTTAATTTATGCTTTGGAAGCAAATTTTCCCATCTAGATTGTCTACAGAAGGAAGGAATGATTACCCTCTGCTTCCTCAGGGGTTCCATGTATTATATAGCTATTGCTTGGGGTTGCCCTTGATTCCTTTATCCTCTTACCTTACCTTCCTGTATTTATGGATCAGTATAGACCCATGTCTAAATTTTGGTTCATAACTCAGTGTTATAACTGCCCAGTTGTTCTAATCTGGGCCAAGAAGCTATTTGTGGGTAGCTCGTTTGCTTTTTTTTTTTTAAATCATATATTTTCCCTATGGAAACAGGCTTTTTTTTTTTTTTAAGATTTATTTATTTATTATGCATACAGTTTTACAGAAGAGGGCACCAGACCTCATCATAGATGGTTGTGAGCCACCATGTGGTTTTGCTGGGAATTGAACTCAGGTCCTCTGGAAGAACAGTCAGTGCTCTTAACCTCTGAGCCATCTCTCCAGCCCCCCTTGTTTGCTTTTTTACACACTTTCATTCCTTTGTGTTTTGAGCACATCTTTACTTGGTTAATTGATACTTCATTACTGTTCTTACCTTAATAGGGCTTTCTAGATTACTTTAATGTGTTGTTTTTCTATATATAAAATTACGAGATTCTTGTATTTCTTACCACCATAACCATAATCAGCCATTTTTGCAAAGAACCTTCTCTCTCCTCTTTATACTCATTTTAAAGGCACATATTTTATAAACTTCTAATTTTAAAGCCTATGCATGTGCATCTATAAAATGCTAGTAACACTTCTCCCTCTTACTGTGAATATCCATCAGTAAACATAGAAAGCAGTGCACTGTCCTGTGACTCTCAGGTCAGGGTAGGAACTGGGAAGAATTCTAGAGGTGTTCATTAAGGGCACTGGTAGGAAAGTATTATGATGTACTTCAAGTCCATAGTAGACGTTTCAGATGTTTGTGTGTGAACATGGTCATTCTGTCGTTTCTGTATGACATAGCATGTGTGGTCACAGTCTGGTTCTCATATACCTCTGTGTTTAGTTATGCCTCCTTATCCTCCTGGGGAGGTACCATGTGGGCATATGGTGTGCTCCTCCCTCTGCCCGAGTTGCAAAGAGAAATTAAGAGGACAAGTATGGACACTTGACAAGACTTTTGTGCTTCCTGAATGTCATACAATTGAAATTTAGAGCTTTTAGGTTTTATTTATTTATTTATTTATTAAAGAACACTTTTATTTATTTAATTATTTGCCTTGGTGTTTGCCTGGAACTGAAACTACAGACAGTTGTGAGCTGCCATGTGGGTGCTGGGAATTGAACCCGGGTCCTCTGGAAGAGTAGACAATGCTCTTAACCGCTGAGCCATCTCTCCAGCCCCCAGGTTTTATTTTTTTAGTAGTTTATTTTTTATGGAATTTTACATCTTTGGAAAGTTGGGAAGGTTTTTTGAAAAACCTAACTCTTCACTCTCATGTGGATCCAGGGAGCATCCTAGAACTCAGCACACAGCTATCAGTTAATTCCCTTTCAGTATCCACAGGAGCAGGGCCTTCTCACCTGTTCATCATCTGCCAAGAAATCTTACAGAAGTCTGTACTAAGTGCTTATTAACTTGCTGAGGACAGAGGATACTTCTCTTATTTTCCTTGAAGCCCATGGTTTAGACATTGCCATGGCCAGGCATTCTCTACATTAGTCTAGTTGAGTAATTATTTTCTGCTTAAATGTTAGCAGCACACATACATAGCGTTTCATTGTTGCTTACATGGTATTTTTATTCATGTGCATGGTGTTGCTTCAGCTCTGCTATTTGATGTCAGCATCATTAAGGAGAAATAAGTTCTTGTTAGTATTTCCCTTTCTCAGCTAATTGAAGCCTGCCAGCTTGATAATTTGGGCAAAGCATATTCTTAATTAGGAGTAACTTGAAGTGCATTTTATAACCTCCCATTACATTCAAATCGATGCTTATTTATGAAAACTAAAACTAACAGTACATATTATTTCTAAGGTAATTTATTTCAGATTTGGGGCTTTGGGACATGCTGTTTGTTTTCATGTGGTTGTGTTTTTGTTGTTGACATCGTGTATTCATCACGATAATGAAGCAGAACGTGAAACGGGAGGGAGATCAGGAAGCTTCTGATTCTCAACATTCGACGTCATTGAACCCTAGAACAAACTCTGGCTACCCTAGCCAGGAAAGGTTCTAACTGAGGGCACAAGGTACTCTACATAGCCATTTCATTTTGCCAGCTCTTTGATATTAGCCTGTTTCATGTACATGTTAAAAAAGAGAATGGTTTGACTTAACAATGCAAGTTTCCATTAGGAATTTATACTATATACCATGATTTCAGAGGGACCATGTGGAGTCACTTAGGTCAGGTGTGGAACCGTTTATCCTGTGCTGAGTCTTTGAATGTGAGTATTTCCAAATAACTGTAATGGCAGCACTGGCTGTTAACCTTCATTCTGTGTAATGTGATCCGTCCTGTAGCTCTTTTCCATGTTGTAGTCAGAAGGCCCTGATGGGTTTCTGGCACTACAGGTTAATGCCAAGGGGCAGATGGGAAAGGGGCCAGAGCTTAGGGCTCCTTCATGTGATTGGAAGTCTTTAGCCTTATTGTGGAAAAGCCCAGGACTCTGCAGGATGAGCTTTGTAACTCATGGCCTGGGGGCCAAAACAGGATCCAGATTTTACTGACAGGCCCTTTTCCCCTCAGGAACTCTGCTTTCAGTGATGATGCTGTAGGTAAGATAAGCATAGGTGCCACTGCCAAACCTGTGGAGGATTGTGTGAGGTTTGACTACACTTACTGCTCTGTGAGTACCTCCACAGAGGGAGGCTTTCATCTGGCAAGGCATGCTAAAGGTGTGTCGAGCAGTCTATTGTCTTTACAAGGCCAGGTTGTGGTTCTCTGACTACCTTGGTCCCATCCTGGGACACTATTTTTTCATTCATTATCATTAAATGGAGGTTGGAAATAAAGTGCCCCTTTCACTTGTCAGTAAGCCAGCCTTGTATTGTCATCACAAATACCCAGTCTACAGATGTGTGTATTGATACATGGCACTCATTTTTGTGATACATGGCACTTACTTTTCTTGAAACTTGACACAGCTAGAATCATCTGAGAGGAAAGCCTCACTTGAGGAAATGCCCAGGTCAGATTAGTCTGGAGGATGGAAGGATTGCCTTGCTTGTTAAGTGATATAGAAAGGCCCAATGCGCTGTGGGTAGTACTATCTCTAGCAGGTAGAACTGGGCTATATAAGAAAGCCAGCTGAGTATAAGCTGCCTTGTGAGCCTTCCAGTAAGTATCATCCTCTGTTGTTCCTGCTGTACTTGTTTGGTTGTGGGCATGCATTCCTTGGTCAGAGGTAATGCGCATGGAATAGCAAGCTGGACTGCCACCAAGTTCCTGCCTTGAGCGCCTGCCTCATCTTCCTCAGTGCTGGTCTGTGACCTGGAATTGTAAGCTGAAATAGCCCCATTCCTTCCCAGCATTGCTTTTGGTAAGAGCGTTATTGCAGCAGCTGTTTTGTTGGGGACGTTGGCCCAAGCAAGACAAGAACAAGTGCAAACTCTCTACGACTAGACTTTGAGGGTCTGGAAGGATGGCTTTGCTGGTTAAGAGTGCATGCTACTTTTCCAGAGGTCCAGTGTTTGGTTGCTGTATTGGATGGCTAGTAACAGTCCATGAACTCTGATGCCCTCTTCTGGCCTCTGTGAGCACAGCACTGTACATACACGTGTGGTGCACTGAAAATGGACACGCTGAAGTAGAAAAATGAAAAATATAAAAACCCAAAAGTTCAAATGTGTTTCCCTTGGAAGTGTTTAACTCCACATATGTCTTACATCCTTAGATTGATAAAGGAAGCTGGCAAGCAAGATCCAGAGCTGGCTTATATCAGTAGCAACTTTATAACTGGACACGGCATTGGGAAGAACCAACCTCGCACCAAACAGATGGAAGCAGAGTTCAGAAAGCAAGAGGAGGTGACAATGATAGCACCAGTTCTTAATATGCTGAGAAACCTGGGACATGAAAATGCTTTCTCCGTAGTTCCCCAGCAATCACTCCTTTATCTTCCTTCCCCCGTCTCTCTTCTTTCTTTGTAATAATAATATTACCTGTTTATAAAGAGATCTGTTATCATGGAGTGACTAATAGTAGTTGATACACTCAGAATTAGAGTAGTTTCTGTTGAGTTAATTTGTATTAGTTGTTGGTAATCAATCCACTTTCCTTTATGGAATTACTATTGGATATCTACACCCCATAGAAGAATGAAGCGTGACTATGACTGCTATAGCCTCCATAGGCCTGCAGAGCAACAAGCTAGAGTCTTCTTGGGGTGTCTTTTATGCTTGCCTTGAAAGGCCTGCCTTTTTTGGTATATCTAAAACCACTGTAGTAATTTATGAATGTAGTTTAAAATTGTTCATGCTTTTTAAAAGATTTTATATAGAAAGCTGCATATAAAGATGCTAAAATCTGAAGTGTTTTGGCAGACAGGATCTGTTTGCTTGTTTGTTTTCTACTTAAATTAGTAGTAGTAGAATTATTTCTGCTACAGGCATGTGGCCTTAGCATTTTGAGCAGATTCCAGGTCTGGGACATATAGGAGTCAGTCTGATGTCTCTGTCTGAAGAACACCATGTGCTGTTAACTTAGCTGTGTTGGGAAATATATGAATTAGTTTCCTTATAATTGACAAAACGGCCCACAGAAGCAGCATAAGGAAGTAATGGTTGTTTTGCTTCCTGATTTGAGAGGATACTCTATTGTGGTGGGATGGTGTGATGACAGGCTTATGAGACCACTGGGCATGTTGAATCTGTAGTAAGGAAGAAGGTAGATGAATACCGTGCTTAGCATACTGTCTCCTCTCTGTTAAGACCTGGACCCCAACACATGGGATAGTGCTGCCCTGCCTGCATATAAAGTGGACCTTCTCACCTCACTTAGACTTTTCTGGAAATACTTTTTCAAAGAGGTCCAGAGGTTTATCTCCTATGTGATCTGATCTAAATTTCATCAAGTTGACTAATCAGGATTAGGCATCACAGATGGTAATGTGATTTTAAATTTTGTGTGAAAACACTTGTCCTTTGTTTTAATCAATTCTGTTTTCTTTAAATTAAGTCTCTCGGGTGCTAGGAAATAAGCAAAGCTCTGCTTATGACTTAACTCCAAGTGCATGTGGAGAGTTAGTGATGGAGCTCTGACATCTCTGCAGAGATGTTGGCACAACACAGTCTCCCAGACAGTGTCCTGTGGCAGGGCAGAGTGGCAGCAGGTCTTCAGGGGGTGCCCTGCATCACCTCCTTGGTTAGATGTGTTTGTGGTCATAAAGAGAAGCCTGAAGGCTGAAGGTGTTCACTGAAAAGTCTTGTTATTAAGTCAAGGTCTGTGGGCATGTAACACTATTATCTTCCCTAGATTGACTTTAGAGATGTAGTGTGCCCAGGAATATGTCAGAAATGAACACTGTTAATTATTTTGTAATGTTTTCTTTGGAAAATTTCTTAGAATTGCTTTTCTTGGTGAATTTTTTTTTCAGGTACTTAGGAAATTTCGAGCACATGAGACCAACCTGCTCATTGCAACAAGTGTTGTGGAAGAGGGTGTGGATATTCCCAAGTGCAACTTGGTGGTTCGTTTTGATTTGCCCACGGAGTATCGATCATATGTTCAGTCTAAAGGACGGGCTCGAGCCCCAATCTCTAATTATGTTATGTTAGCAGATACAGACAAGATAAAGAGCTTTGAAGAAGACCTTAAGACCTACAAAGCTATAGAAAAGGTGAGATCACAAGGTTAATCTGTCTTCCTTTTCATGTGTATACATGGGAAGAGAAAAAGGTTGTTCTATAGAGTGCAGTCTCAGCAGTGTGTACATAGAAGGAAGTTGAGATGATTCCAGAAACCTAGAATGTCCCAGTAAAATAGCAATACAAAGTGTCCTGTGGGTCATTTGAGAAGTGTGTCTGAGGAAGGGCATTGTAAATGTGATTGTACACATTTACATAGTGATTGAGGTGTGGCAGCAGAGTCATGAGAGTAGTTTGCCAACAAGAGACTCACAGTGTCCTTGGTGTGTGCATACACAATGCCAAGTACTCTTTGCCCCGTGTGTTTCCATATGGCCGGAGCTGGGAGCATTCTGTGGAGAGCTTTGCTGCAACAAATGGTTTTGGAAGTTTTGAAGTATATTAGGAGAGATGGTTGTGGCACACAGCAGACATCAAAAGATTGATCTATCTATCTATCTGTCTATCTATCTAACTATCTATCTATCTATTTATTTATTTTAAGAACAGGGTTTTATTGTGTAGCCTGGGCTGGTCTAGAATCCATGATTATTGTGCTTCTACCTCCTGAATGCTGGCATTTTAGACAAGTGCCACCATGCTTGGGTAGAGAGTTTTCTCTGTAGATACAGGGGCAGAAAGCTAACTTGTGGCAAAGATGTTCTCACCTTATGTCTTGTTTGTGAATGCTCAGATCTTAAGAAACAAGTGTTCAAAGTCAGTGGATGGTGCTGAGGCTGACGTCGATGCTGTTGTAGATGATGATGATATTTTCCCACCATATGTATTGAGACCTGATGACGGGGGTCCCCGGGTCACAATCAACACTGCCATTGGACACGTCAATAGGTGAGAAAGTAGATTATTTGTCAGTGTTGGAGGTTGAAGTCTAAACCTGTAGGTATCACGTGGTCTGTCTCCATGGATGAATAAATGGCAGCTTTACAATAGGACACTGGCAGACTGTACTCAGTGACAAATGTCACCAACAAGAAGAATAAAGGTATAGTGACCACAGTGAGACAGTTTGAACACAGTTTCATTTCAGGAGATATTATCCAAAAATGTGTAAGCTGGGTTTAATCTTGAGAAAAATCTCTGGAAACTCAAGTTGAGAGGCAGACTCCAAAGGATAGACCCACAATTTTCACGAGTTGCAAAACAAGGTCATTGAAAATCAAGGAAAGATCAAAGATAGGGAGCTGTGACAGCCTGGTGCGACCTCTGATCCTGGGTTGCATGCTTTGACTACAAAGAATATTTTTTCTGAAACTTGATTGGTTTTTCTGGGTGAAGGGCAGATGAGAATTCCCTAGTACTCTGAACAGCATTTTAAAGACTAAAGTAGTTTTCAAGTAAAAATGTAAATTAAATCTTACATTTGCTCCTTTGTTTTGCCCTTAAATGAGATTTAGCTTGGTATATAAACTAGGCCTGTAACTGTTTTCCTTAATTCTTAGCAATGTTAACTGCTCAGGAAAAAGTAAATTATACTGAAGTCCATATTAATTCATGATAATTATATGTGATTGCTAATGGAAAATTCAGCACTGCACAGTGCAAAAATTTTAAATGGAATTTGTTCTTTGCCTTGTTTTATTTGTGGCTGTTTTCTGTGGGGGCCCTGTTTCCTGTTAGTGGAGAGTGAATAATGGTGTTGGGAAATGGACTTGTGGGTTGAGCTGTACCTTCAGCAGGCACTGGGGTGTCCTACTACCAGGCCTCATTGTAAGCAAAGCCAGGCATCTGCTTACTTATGTGTGTCATGTGCATACATTTGTATCTGCATTGTCTCTTTTACTTCGCTTTTGCTGCCCCCATTTTTACTGTGGCTTTGTGTTCATTCTAGATTTCTTTTTTTCTTTGCACTTTTCTCTTCCTGTGGTGAGATGTCTGATCCACTGTGCTCAGGTGTGAAGTGTGCGCTCAACTCGCCTGTCCTCTGCCCTCTTGTCTTCAGAGCACCTTAGTTACACAGGCTTCCTTCCCCTGTGAGTTTGCTGGCCCTGCCAACACCCTCTTCCTTGGACCGGCTTTCTCTGGGCCTGCTTCCTGCTCTGCCACCATTTTGTGTCACTACTCATGGAGCTTCTGGTTCTGGTGCCCTCTTGGTTCAACCCTAGGCTGTCCTGTACCTTTCTCACACATGCCATGGCTGCTGGCAAGTGTAAGGTGGTTAAGAAACCATCCCTGGTCATGCACTCTTAGTGCTAATTCAGATCACTAATTGTGTTGTGCAGTGTCATAACTCTAGGTGCAGGATGACTTTTTAAAGGCAAGCTTCAGTTTTAACTAAAATAAGATTCAATAATGTAGTTTCCTCTTTACACACATCCATTTACTTTGCCCAGTTCTGTCCTATTCAAGGTCAAGGAACAACAAAGAACATTCCTTATGCTAATGGCAGCTTAACAGTAGATGTTGTGAATGTTGAGACAATTTTTATTTTTTAATCAATTTCTCATTTGTAACTTCAACTTCAGAATTCTTTTCTTCACAGATATTGTGCTCGATTACCAAGTGATCCATTTACACATCTAGCTCCCAAATGTAGAACTCGAGAGTTGCCTGATGGTACATTTTATTCAACTCTTTATCTTCCAATTAACTCACCTCTTCGAGCCTCCATTGTTGTAAGTTAAGAGAAAGACATGACTTGCATTGAAATATGCCATTAGGGCTTGTCTAGCTTCTCTGAGACGTCCAAGTTACAAATTTGGTTTTAGCAGCTATACTTTGAAAAATTATTTGTAAGTTACATAGTCAGCTCTGTGTTCAGGTATTTATAGACTACACTCTGCAAACTCTTGGAACTTGACCAGATGACTGACCCCCTGGAAGTTCCCTTTGGGCTCTTACTAATTTGAACCTTTTTGAGAATATCAGTTAGCTGTGGCTTTTGCATACAGTAACACAGAATTCATTAAATGTAGTTCAGCTGCTCTAGATGAAATTTGCTTTTTGTAAACTTCTGCCCTTTCCTTGCTTGGTTCCTACACTAATTTGAAGATATTCCAAAATGAGTAATTTCAAGTTCGTAGAAAAATTTGTTCCATGTTAATATATATCATAGTTAGAATCTTTTTGTTGATTAATGAAAATAGTACTTTAAATTTTTATTAAAATGCACATTTACTTGAAATTGTAACATCTTAATTACAAATTTATTTTTACTGGTCATGGTTTTAAAAGATGGGTATTTCAGGACTGGGATGTAGTTTGGTGGTAGAGTCCTTCCTTGCCTCATATGTGTGAGACCCTAGACTACAGCCCAGCACCACCAAAATTTGGAATAAAAACAAATAAGCAAAAAAACAACTAGAATTTTTGAAAATTTATTGGTATTTTCAAACTAAAGTACTTGGTTCTGGCAAGTTGGGCATCAATAGTAGTTCCAAGGCTGTTCAGTGGGTTGGTAAACTGTGTCTAGAAATGTTCTCTGTTGCTTTCAGGGTCCACCAATGGGCTGTGTGCGGTTGGCTGAAAGAGTGGTAGCTCTCATATGCTGTGAAAAACTGCACAAAATTGGTATGTAACATGTTTTAAAGCATATATAAGTGAAAAAAATGACAGCCTTATTTAACAGAAGCATGTGGAGGCCTCGGCAGGTCTCTGAAGCTTGTCAGGGTGTAGACTTACTGCTTTTGCTATACTTTGATGGGTTTATATGTATTTCCTGTAACTCAGACTCCATAGTACTAGGCACAGCTCTTTACTTTTTACAGCTTCACTATAAACAGCTGCCACTTTTTGCCTCTGTTATTGACTCTTTTTAAATATGTAAGAATGCTCTAATTATTGAGCCATCCACATAGTTTGTTAGACTCTAATGTTAGTCTATATTGGTGATGAAATAATCCTTGAAAATTGCAAAAAGCTTGTGTTTAGAAGGGATAGGTGGGACTGGTCTGCTAATATTTTATTTTTTTGGATCTTAAAATTTTCAGGTTTGCCCATGCTGAATGTGTCAGGATAGAGCCTCTGTGGTGTCATCTGCTGTCACTTTAACATGGTTTTTAAGATTGATTTATTTTATGTGTATGCATGCTTTGTCTGCATTTGTGCATTTGCACCATGTGTGTACCTGGTATCTGTAGAGGACAGAAGAAGGAATCAGATAACCTGGAATGGTATTACATATGATTGTGAGCTACAATGTGGGTCTTCTGTTCTTAACTACTGAGCCATCATCTATAGTTTTAAAGGCAAAGAGCCTTCAATTGCCATCAGTCTTTCACTTACTTCCTCAGTGTAGTGCTGTCTTAGGTTATTGACTTAATAGGCAAAATTGAGGTTGCTGACATAAGCGCTTTTAAATGTTTTAGGTGAACTGGATGAACATTTGATGCCAGTTGGGAAAGAGACTGTTAAATATGAAGAAGAGCTTGACTTACATGATGAAGAGGAGACCAGTGTTCCAGGAAGACCAGGATCCACAAAGCGAAGGCAGTGCTACCCCAAAGCAGTTAGTATTGGTTAGAACTGAATAAAAATCAGCCTTCCTGATTTTATTTACTGCTGCATCAAATCTTAAATTGCTGTGCTCGGATGTTTTCCCAGATCCTTGTAACTAGGCCCAATTGTGGGCCTCAACTTCTTCTGAGGCGTAGCATCCCTAGAGCCTTCTTTACTAGACTTCTGCTGTTGCTGGGTTTGTCTTGTCCATCAAAAAGATACTTGAGTCATTAAGTTCTACCTAGAAGGAGCTTACTTCATTTAAGAAGACATTTCTTTGATTTACTTACCTTAGTTTTACTTACTTACCCTTGTTATCTTACTTATCTTAGTTCTAGCCTTCTCAGCCCTTACTGCTTAGACCACAGCTCACATGGTGAAGTAGGCAGATGAAAAAGCCGCCCTGCAGGTGATGAGGTCTGAGTGTGCCTGACCTGTGATGCACCAGCAGAGCTCAAATAGCATCTTATGCTTGACACAATTTTTAGCTCATAGTTTCCCAAACAAAAGCAAACTGTTAATGTGTTTTCTCTTCTTGCAGTTTTTTACTTTAAATATTTGTACTTTAACTAAGCATTTTCAAGATTTAACAATCATACTTTTTTCAAATCCCTATGTTGCCCATTTTTGTGTAAAGCTTTTTTCTTTCATATTCACTTTTCCTGCTGGACAAATTAGATGTAATAAATGCCATTGGTGATGTCTCCTGAGACACATGGTATCCTCCTCACCTCCCCTTGACCAACCCTTTCTGTCTTTGATAATCAGAACTGTCTCTTAGCCAGTGCATAATGACTGTAACTGAACTATCAGTGCAGTGTGCCAGTGAATTTCAGAGCTGTTGGATTCTAATGTATGAGTCTGTTCAAATTGAAAGTTCAGGAAAGCTGAGGTCATTTGATTGTGATTCAGTCTTATAATGAGAGCTGTTAAAAATTATACTAGAGCCATAAGAGCTGACTCAGCAGTCCTGATTGCCTTGAATTCAACCCCCAGGACCTACATGGTAGAAGAGAGCTGGCTCTGGCAGGCTGCTCTCTGAACATCACAATTGTGTGACACGTGTCATCACACACATAACACACTTCGTCTTTCTCTCTCAAATAAGGGTAACACATTTTAAAAAGTGACATTGATTTGTGAAAGATGGCTCCATTGTAGAAACAGACAAGATAGATTTCTTCCCTTTCTGAGCCTTCCTCCCTTTTCCTTTTCCACTCCTCTCTGCTCTCTCCTCTCCTGCACACATACCTCCACTCAGTCTATGTTAAATGATTCCATTTGTACTGAACAATATAATTGTTTTAGTAAGATAGTTTTAGAGATCATACAGTATACCTGAATGTTATTTTTGAATGATAGTGTTATACATAATGTTAAAAAGTGGTCTACCTTTATTTTTTGATACTCTGTGGTGAATAAATAGTTTGAAAGTTCATGAAATAAGTGTTTTTCAGTCAAAAGAAATAAATCAAATGGTCTAATTTTTAAAAACCATTTTACATACTTCTCATATTTCATTAAAATGTAATGAGCAGTATATTATGACAAAGGTAAACTTAGGCCAGTTTGAAGCCCAGACCTGAAAAGTGTTGACTTCCCCAAAATCTTAACACTGAGTTCCTTCTTAGCTTTTTGTTTTGTTTTAATTCTGTAGCCAGAAGTGAATTTCTTGCTAGCGTCTAGAACAAAGGCTGTTGGTACTTGGGCTTGATGCTTACTTCTTTCCAACTCTAGATTCCAGAGTGCTTGCGGGAGAGTTACCCCAGGCCTGACCAGCCGTGTTACCTGTATGTGATAGGGATGGTCTTAACTACTCCCCTCCCTGATGAACTCAACTTCAGGCGACGGAAGCTCTACCCGCCTGAGGATACCACAAGATGTTTTGGGATCCTGACAGCCAAACCCATACCTCAGGTAGACCTTTCACTATCTGTTGAAAGTGCCTCTTAGAACCCAGAGACTGAGTAAACTAAGGCAATACAGTATCTCTTGACTGAGGGGTGCCTCTCTTTTCTTTTTTGCTAAGATTCCTCACTTCCCTGTGTATACACGCTCTGGAGAGGTCACCATATCCATTGAGCTGAAGAAGTCTGGTTTTACATTGTCTCAACAAATGCTTGAGCTGATTACAAGACTCCACCAGTATATATTCTCACATATTCTCCGGCTTGAAAAACCTGCCCTAGAGTTTAAACCTACAGGCGCTGAGTCAGCATACTGTGTTCTACCTCTTAATGTTGGTAAGAAGGAGCCTGCTTTTCCGTTGGGTTAGTGTAGCTGGCCAGTAAGAGTTTTGCTGGTAACCAGTTTATCGTGTATCCTATGAATACTTTTTACTTGAGAGCTGGATACTCACATTAGTGTTCCTTACATAGGAATCTTTTTGGTATTATATTTACTATGCTGAAGAGTCTTTTTTCTTCCTTAAGTTAATGGCTCTAGCACTCTGGACATCGACTTTACCTTCATGGAGGATATTGAGAAGTCTGAGGCTCGGATAGGCATTCCCAGCACTAAGTATTCAAAAGAAACACCGTTTGTTTTTAAATTAGAAGATTACCAAGATGCAGTTATCATTCCAAGGTAGGCATCTCAACGGAAAGGAAAATAGCAGTAGTTGCTGCGAATGGTGTGCTTGTTCTTGTGACTGTGGGTGTGGGCGGTGACACCAGTGTAGAGAGTGCTAGCCAAGATAAAGGTATCTCTCTAGAAATGCTGCTGTGGGTGAAAGGATTTACTTTGTGAAAAGTATTTCTTATTTAAATAATATTGACAGTATTTAAAAAAATCTTTATTCCTTTAAATCCAAGTCTTCTGAGAGAAGTTCATTAGAAGAGTGCTTGTGCCTTAAGCTTTCCGAGAGTATTAAATGCAGATACTTTACAAAGAATTACAGGGCTGGTTGATTGACTGTGGCTTACAGTCATACATTTCCATGGTCTCTGCTTTCACTTTATTCCCCCATCCGAAAGTCCCAGCTTAAAGATTTCACTAGACTATCACTATCAAAGGTGATGTAATATATCCTGTATGTCAGATGCCTTGTGTGTCACAGTAGTTTACAAAGAATTTACTCTATAGAATGCTGCTTAGTTTTCTCTTTTGATTGTATTGATGGAACAGATACTGGAAGGGGACATTTAGTTTTTCATACTGTCAAAGGAAAGGCATTTAGAAGGAGAGAAAATGGAGAGCTTTTTTTTTTTTACTTAATAGAAATATAATTTTATTCTCAAATTCTTGAAATATACTTTAGGTATATAGATTTTCATTGGTATTATTTACATTTATCTATTTTCATTCTTAATGTTGGTATATTAAACCAGTTGTGCTTTAGGATAGTTGATTTACACAAAAAGTCAATTTGATTGATTTTCTTTATTTTTAGATACCGGAATTTTGATCAGCCCCATCGATTTTATGTAGCTGATGTGTACACTGATCTTACCCCACTCAGTAAATTTCCTTCCCCTGAGTATGAAACTTTTGCAGAATATTACAAAACAAAGTATAACCTTGACCTGACCAATCTCAACCAGCCACTGCTGGATGTCGACCACACATCTTCCAGGTAAGAGCTGCAAAAATGACATTTAGGTTGCTGGTGGGCATTTGCTTTCTAGGGGTCAGGGTGCTTCTGCCTACATATGAACTTTGAAATCAAGAGATCTTTTGCACAAAGACTTGCCCAGGTAGTAGAGGGCTGCACTGAACAAGTTCTTTAGACAGCTTGTAGACACACCAAAGCTGGAGTCTAGCCAGTGCAGGTGTGCTGTTATTTGCTTGTATGATAAAGTTGCTCTGAAATTTTTATAGACTTAACCTTTTGACACCTCGGCATTTGAACCAGAAGGGGAAGGCACTTCCTCTAAGCAGTGCTGAGAAGAGGAAAGCCAAGTGGGAAAGTCTGCAGAACAAACAGGTAATGAGCTGAGCCGTTGCTAACATGGCCTCATGCTTTTTAAATTAGTTCTTTTATTTTTGTGATTATAATTACATCATTTACCATTTCTTTCCTCCCTCCAAACACTCCTACATGCCCCTCCTTACTCTTTCAAATTCATGCCCTCCTTGTTCATTAGTTGTTGTGTACATATATGTGTACATAAATACAATCTAATCAAACATGAGCTAATTTTTTTAAGTATCAATAATATATTACTGTTGTAGTATGTTTTTCCCGGCCTGTTTGGCCCCGGAGTTTGTAACCTGGCGCACGTGTGGCACCAGCGGATTGGAACCTGGTTCGCGCGCCCGCGGCTTTTGCCCCCCAAAAGAAATGAATCACACGCTTATATACTTTACACTGCTTGGCCCATATCTTAAGCACATTACTAGCTAACTCTTTCTTCTTAAATCAACCCATTTCCATGAATCTACCCACCACGTGGCTTGCAGCCCGTGGCTCACCTAAATTCCTACATGCTTCTTCTTCGGGGGACAGATGGTGACTAGTAAACTCCACCCCTTCTTCCTACCTGGCTGCCTCTGATTCTCCACCCACTTCTACGGTGCCCTGCATGGGTCCAAACAGTCATTTATTTACATGGTACAGAGAACATTCCACCACATTTTTTTTTTTTGTCTAATTAAAAAGGAAGGTTTTAATTTTTATATAGTAAAATTATATACAATAGCTTTTAAGCAAGAATTATAGTTACAATATTTAGTCTATTTGTATTTTAAAATTAAAGAGAATATTTTATTATTTATTTTATTATTGTGAGTCTAAAGTTTTATATCTAATATATCTTTTGAACTAAAAAGAACTATATCTATAATTATTAAACTTTTAACTATATCAAAGACTACAGAAGGATATAATATTATGCAAATAAACAGGAAGTGCAAGCAACTTCCAAAGTCTAGAAAATGACAGAGATGATATCTATCTGCTTGGACAGTCACTCAAAGTTTTTTTGTAACGTTGGGGCATCTATCTTTAGCCATTAGGCCTAAAGTCTCTGGCAAACCTTTTAGTGATGTAGGAAATCTGACACAGTCTATCAGTTGCTTCTCCTTGTGTCCTGAAGAATGTCTGGCAATGTTTTCTGCAAAGCAGGAACCTGATGGACTATCTTGGCTTATTTTGTCTACATTTAGAGGTCACTTTCCTATGGAACCTGCATGTCTAGTTTATATAGCATATTATTAAGCAGTCAATACCAGAATAGTTTTTTGTCTGGTGGCTAACTGTTGCCACAAAGTAAATTTTACATGAAGTTTCTTCAACCTGGCGCACGTGTGGCACCGGCGGATTGGAACCTGGTTCGCGCGCCCGCGGCTTTTGCCCCCCAAAAGAAATGAATCACACGCTTATATACTTTACACTGCTTGGCCCATATCTTAAGCACATTACTAGCTAGCCCTTTCTTCTTAAATCAACCCATTTCCATGAATTTACCCACCATGTGGCTTGCAGCCCGTGGCTCACCTAAATTCCTACATGCTTCTTCTTCGGGGGACAGATGGCGACTAGTAAACTCCACCCCTTCTTCCTACCTGGCTGCCTCTGATTCTCCACCCACTTCTACGGTGCCCTGCATGGGTTCAAACAGTCATTTATTTACATGGTACAAAAAACATTCCACCACATATTACCAAGGTAACAATGACTTTTGAATTTCTGGGAAGTCATCATGGGTGTTGAATTTATTTTGAATGTCCTTATTGGTAAGGATTGAGTTTTGTTGTTAACCTTGATCCATTGATGCATCATGGAGTCAGCCTTATAAATCCAATTTAGGTCTAAAGGATTATTATTTTTTTTTTTTTTAAAAAAACTTTATTTATTTATTTATTTGCCTTGGTGTTTGCCTGGAACTGGAACTACAGACAATTGTTAGCTGCCATGTGGGTGCTGGGAATCGAACTCGGGTCCTCTGGAAGAGCAGACGGTGCTCTTAACCGCTGAGCCATCTCTCCAGCCCCTAAAGGATTATTTTTAAAAGTTAGATATTAGTGGCATTTATGATTTTCATCATTATCCCCTTTGTGAAATTGGTCTTTTGATTATTATTTGTGTGTGCTTTATATTTATCAGCTTGTGTTTTTCTTTAAGATACTGGTTCCAGAACTCTGTGCTATACATCCAATCCCAGCATCACTGTGGAGAAAAGCAGTTTGTCTCCCCAGCATACTTTATCGCCTTCACTGCCTTTTGACTGCAGAGGAGCTAAGAGCGCAGACAGCCAGCGATGCTGGTGTGGGAGTCAGATCACTTCCTGCGGATTTTAGGTATGCCTATGTTGCTGGCCAGAAATTTAATTTGCAACAAATAGAATTAAGTTACAATTGTATTTTTCTTGTAATTACTAAAAGATGAAAAAGAAATGTGGACACTTACTTAAAACATGAAAATTAACTGTATTGTTTGTTTCTTAAGTAGCAGACTGGGTCACTGAGTCTTCTACTCTTGTCAAGTTAGAGAGAGGTAGGCTCCTGAAGCTCCTGAGACAGAGCAATCATTCCTCCTTTAGTGATGCTGAAATGAGTGTGAAAGCAATTAAGTCTTCTCAAAAATGCGTTACACATTAGAAAGCAGCAGCCTCCATTTGTTCTTCTCTTTATCATTTTTCCCTGTTAGCAAAGTTTTGAATACCAAAGAAAATTTTGACCTAATCATTCAAATTAATTTTGGTTACCTAAGTGTTTTTTCTAGGGATTGAAATAACTTAAACATAATAATCACATTATAATAGTTGAGTACTTGGTTCAATATGAAACACTAACTTAAACAACATAGCCTTTATTAACTCACTCTGTTCTGTGGCCTGTCTTGAGTAGGATGCATTGACCACATTTCCAAGTGTAGAAGTTGAGGCACAGGCAGAGTTTGTGAATTGCTTGAAGCTTCTCACTTGGTTAAACAGCAAGTCTGTGGCTCCAGGTTCTACAGGAACCTCCATCTTGAATCCTGTCTCTCAATCCCCCCCTGCTGTGGGTGCATAGCAGGGGTCAAAGAGCAAACAGTTCTGCATCATAATTGAATATATGCAGAATCCCTAATTATGCTCATTTAAGCTTGGGAATGTATTTTCTTTTTCCTTAAGTAGGAGGAATTTTAGAGTTGCTTGCTTAGTTTGTTTTTAACCCCAAATGTTGCTGTTCTACTTACCCTAGAAAGTTATCAAACTGTCTTTACAGATACCCTAACTTAGACTTCGGGTGGAAAAAATCTATTGATAGCAAGTCTTTCATCTCAACGTGTAACTCCTCGTTGGCTGAGAATGATAATTACTGTAAGCACAGCACAATTATAGTCCCTGAAAATGCTGCACATCAAGGTGCTACTAGAACCTCCTTAGAAAACCATGACCAAATGTCTGTGAACTTCAAAAGGTTACCTGCCGAGTCACCTGGGAAGCTCCAAATTGAAGTTTCAATGGATCTTACAGCAATTAATGGTCTTTCTTACAACAAAAATCTTGCCAATGGCAGTTATGATTTAGTTAACAGAGACTTTTGCCAAGGAAATCAGCTGAATTACTTCACACAGGAAATACCTGTACAACCAACTACCTCATATCCCATTCAGAATTTATACAATTATGAGAACCAGCCCAAGCCCAGCAATGAATGTCCTCTACTGAGTAATAAATACCTTGATGGAAACGCTAACACATCTACCTCAGATGGAAGCCCCGCGGTGTCCATGATGCCTGCCATGATGAATGCTGTTAGAGCACTCAAGGACAGGATGGATTCTGAGCAGAGCCCTTCTGTTGGGTACTCCTCAAGGACTCTTGGCCCCAATCCTGGACTGATTCTTCAGGCTTTGACATTGTCAAATGCTAGTGATGGGTTTAACCTGGAGCGGCTTGAGATGCTTGGTGACTCCTTTTTAAAGCATGCTATCACCACATATCTCTTTTGCACTTACCCTGATGCTCATGAGGGGCGCCTTTCATATATGAGAAGCAAAAAGGTAAGGCATGATTCTTATTCTGAGCTGTTGCTTCTTCAGTGGGCCTGAAAATGGGGCAAGTTACCCATGAGTCAATGTAGCTGCTGCTTGTTCTAGTATATTAGGGCCAGCCAAGCCCATGAGGCATTGCCTACTAGGTGGCATGATGGCTGTGTACCAATGTTTGGCTGATAACCTTCTTAGTTGATAACAGTTCAGTTTAAATAAGCCTCTGTGCAAATGGGTGGTACTCTTAGATCCTGAGGGGGTAGAATTGGCAGAGTTACCAGTCAAGGGCTTGTGCCTCAGCCTCAAGTGAAGCATTTGGTTGCAGGTGTGTGCATGTGAGTAAGATGCAGTCATTCCAAGAGCTGCACTTCTTCCAGATTTCAGGGAAAAGCATTAAGCTTTATTCAGTGTAGACAGTGGTGCCCTATAGTTCTGAGCAGTTTTTTCACAGTCCCAAGGAAGGTAAATTCTTTTTCCTATGTGTACATATGTGCATGCATAAGTGTACAAGTATGTTCACCTGTGCCTGCATCTGTTCAGGCTGCAGGTCTGTCTCGTGTGTTTTCTATCAGTGAGCACATTATTTTTTGAGGCAGTGTCTCTCACTGTTTAGAGCTCACTAATTCAGCTAAACTAGGCAACAAGCCCTTGGGATCTGCCTGTCTTGTGTGGTGCTTGCCCTCACTCCCACCAGCACTGGCGTTATAGATAGCACCACCGTGCCTGGCTTTTCTGTTGGTACTGAGGATCTACACTTCGGTGTTCATGCTTGCAGAGCAAGCACTTTACCCACTGAGATAGATTTTCAGCCTTAGTTCATAAGCTCAGTGTGGAGGAACGGTAATTAAGTAAAATACTTAAATGGTCATAAAATATAAAGCAGAACTCTGACAATTTACAAAGCTGCTAATGACCTAACATTACTTGTGAATCAGAGGAAGTGCTCATGGGAAACCTCGTAGTGCAAATCAAAGCTGCATCTGCAGAGTGTGGTAGCACTCAGTAGAAAAAGAAAGGCAGCGACATTTGGGGACCGGGAAAGTAGCTGAGGGAGGGAGGATGTGAGAGGCCCAGCTCTATGTAGAGAATTTGTTCAAAGGAGGTTGTGCATGGTGTGCATGCTGTGGATGTTTGTGCAAGGAGATGCTACTGTTAGAATTATCATTAAAGAGACTGCGGTGGCACAGGATGCATATGGGCTGGAGAGCACAGCCACGCCAAAAGCAGAACGAAAATGGTTGAGAGGAAGGGACTAAGGTAAGTAGTAATTTCAGAAATAATAATTTTAGTTCAACAAATTGATTATTCTACCAGACTCTATTCTAGCTCCTTTATATACAATGAATATGTAAGGGTATTGAGAGAAATACTAATCGGTTTCTCTAATTGATCTAATTTTTTTTATAGGTGCAAGTTTTTATATCCCAGTTTGATAGGCAAGGACAATGAGGCAGGAGAGGTTAACTTGCCCGAAAACATTGCAATAGGGAGCAGAGCTTGATGGAGCTGACAGTATGGCTATGAGCCTCTTTGCCTGTCACAGTCCTGGCAGCTTGCTTCAAACAGCAGATGTGAACATCTTAGAAACAGCACTTAATCTCCTCTGAAGTTCTCTTGCAGTTAGATGTGCCACCATTTTGTAGATGAAGAAACTGATGCTCAGATAGTGGTGTTAGCTTGTATGAGGTATTCATTGGTCCCATATTTAGGAGTATGTCTGAGATGAGAGGCCACATAGCTGCTGGCTGCCTTCCCAGTGAGCCTAAGATAATGCCCTGACAACTGTGACCATTTCAAGTAGTGGGTAGTGGCAGTGGCAGGGTCATGAGCAAGACAGAACAGGACATCAGGCAGGGTTGGACATTTAGACCTTATGCTATAGGGACTAGAAGAATGGAGAGAAATTAGAATCCAGACCTGAAGCTCTCGGGGCTACTTACAGGAAGAAGATCAGTTGTGAAGGCATTTGAAGTTAAGACTACTAGAACCTATTAAGCAAGAAAGACATTACTTTAATATTTCAAAACTATCCATTCATCTGCTCGGAGCCGTTTGACTTGATTTCTTGCACAAATAATTATCGTTTCCTCTGCCTGGTGTTAAGGTGTGTTCAGGGTGCTCTTCCAGACAGACCCCGACCAGGCTTTTGCTTGCTGTTCTTGACACAGGCCTCATGCTCCCTGCACAGGTTGTGTCCTTGCTCAAGCTGGCCCTCACTGTGATTTTCCCTCTTGCCACGTGCTGGTTCTCTCTGTCTTGAGTTTTGCCTCACATCAAGTCCTCAGCTGTCTCTTTTTCATTCTGCTAAGCATTTCTTCTGACTTGGAATGTTTTCTCTCTCTGGGGCCTTATTGTCCTCTTCCTCTGGGGATGCTCTTGTATAACATGAAAAAGGAAGCCAGCATTTATGTACATTGGCTCCATTGTAGACAGCTGGTAAGTGCTTTGGCACGTGGTGATCCCAGGCAAAGCTATCTGCCAATCTGTGCACATTGCAAGGACTGCTTCTCTGTTCCTTTGCCTGCTTTGTACCAGACTGTCCAGCCAGTGCTGATTGTGGGTACCGTATGCTTGCTAAGTAGCACTTGGGCTATATAGAAAGGGCCCCTGGAGTATCCCAATATGTTTTTAGAAACTGGAAATGAAATTGATGGTATTGGACCCTAGTCTGCAAGTGAAAACTGGACAGAAACGTCATGTGTTAAGTAAATTAGGAAAACCAGGTTGACTAGAGGAAGGGTAATAAAGCTGCCTTTGTGACATACTGTACAGCAAATGTTCATTAGCACCTTTAGTCTAGTGTCTTCAAATGTCACCCACAACAAAAGAACAGTATTTGTGAATATTACGATTGGGCTTGTATTGGTGCTTAGAGTCCAGAGATATAAAATTATTTTGTATAGTGACAGTTGTCATGGCATAATGTAATATCCTTTTCCTTAGTCATTAAGAATATCATGACATCCTGAATCACAGCATCTTGATACCTTCTGCTCCCAGTTCCACTGGGATATGCTTTTTATATTTTCAGTCTGTGCTTTAAAACTTAGAAATTGAACTCTTTTTGACTCATTGATAAGGAAAGGAATTTTTATACATTAGGTTTTTTTGAGTCCATTTTGTATTGCATATTTAGTTGATGGCACCAAAGGACATCTAGTACTTGGAAACTTCAAGTTGTTATAAATAGGTAGTAAAGGGGCTGGAGAGATGGCTCAGCGGTTAAGAGCATCGCCTGCTCTTCCAGAGGACCCGGGTTCGATTCCCAGCACCCACATGGCAGCTAACAACTGTCTGTAGTTCCAGTTCCAGGCAAACACCAAGGCAAATAAATAAATATAAATAAATAAAGTTTTAAAAAAAAAAAAAAAAAAAAAAAAAAAAAAAAAAAAAAAAAAAAAAAAAAAAAAAAAAAAAAAAAAAAAAAAAAAAAAAAAAAAAAAAAAAAAAAAAAAAAAAAAATAGGTAGTAAAACTGTCATTCTTTTATTTTGTGACCATTTGTGAAATACAAAGAACATTGGCATAAAATGTAATGGCATGTGTATTTTCCAGCCATGGCCATTTATAGGTGTTTGTGACTTTTTTTTTTGCCGAAGGTCAGCAACTGTAACCTGTATCGCCTTGGCAAGAAGAAGGGCCTGCCGAGCCGCATGGTAGTGTCGATATTTGATCCTCCTGTGAATTGGCTTCCTCCTGGTTATGTGGTAAATCAAGACAAAAGTAATGCAGATAAATGGGAAAAGGATGAGATGGTAAGCACTCACTAAGGAGCTTTTTCATTTCTGTTGACTTAGGAAAGTTTGTTTTTGTTGTTCCCTTCTTCTGCTGCATGTTTACATTGTGGTAGGTATTTCCTGTCTGGTAGGCTGTCTGTGACTGGAGAAATAGTGTTGATTTTAGTGGAGTGTAATTTCTGTTACTTTATTTTCTAAAGGCTTAACATTTTACTACGTTTCTCAGACTCCCTTTATCCTCATGTTATAGTGTATCCTTAGCTATTTGCTGAAGTGACTGTGTGATCTCCAGGCTGTGTCTGGAAGAATTTTATTTTTAGTACAGACAAGCTTGTACAGTGCAGGGCTGACTTGGGACTGTTTTCCTCCTGCATACTGGACAACAGATCACACCGTATGGGAAGGTTGTAGTGTATAGTAAATGACTTAAGTCTTACAACTCATCTCTTTAGCAACCACAGTTTCCTTTGTCTTGTCCAAAGGCCACCAGGGGGCAGCTGGGAGGACTGTATGTCCTAGGCTTGTGGCTGGGAGAGAGCTGTCTCAAACTTCTTTGAAGTTACCATCTGTTCTGTTAACTCTGCTTGCCAGATTTATTTTGTATTGATAAATGGGCTCCCATTGCTTCATTTTTACTTCAGGATAATAATGATAACACTATTCCAATAAGTCCTAAGCATCTGTGGCGGCATGGTCTGTGAGGCTGCTCTGATGCAGGCCTGTTTGCTGAGTGTATTTGTAACTCAAGTAGGATCTGACTTATCACAAAAATTTAACTTAGCTAGAAAAGCATTAAGAGAATATTTTAATTCAAGTTTATCTTAGTAGAAAAAAATGTATTAATTTTGAACCTTAGAAAAGGTACAGCATTTCTGAAAAAACAGTAGGTAGGCCTCTTTTTCTGTCCATGTATTTGATCCTTCAGGTAACAGGGACACATCAGGGCTTTCCTGAGTTACATGCCACAACATGGACTTCTGGTTCCTGACCCCTTTCTGCTGACTCGGCACTTTGGTTCTTAGCCTGTACTGACATACCTCTCAGGCTTTCATCTGAAGCTTTTACTTAAACTGACTTATTGAGAAGTTACAGAATATGTTTGTTTGGCTTATGTCCTTCCAATGTCTTCTGCCTCCATCACGCCTCAGTCTCTGAATGCCTCTTCTAAGAGAGTGAGGGCAGTTTCTGGTAGATTGTGCTGTCAAGAATACATACATCCTCTTCATAGGCTTCTTATGCTTTAGAGAGCATTATTATTATTATTATTATTACTTAAAGGTTTTTTTTTTTTTTCTTTTT
This sequence comes from Sigmodon hispidus, assembly GCA_004025045.1. Taxonomy (NCBI): domain Eukaryota; kingdom Metazoa; phylum Chordata; class Mammalia; order Rodentia; family Cricetidae; genus Sigmodon; species Sigmodon hispidus. Next base: position 38,426 of record PVIH01004983.1, on the reverse strand, counting down.
ACATACCAAACACTGTTCTCCCTCTTCTCTTCCCAGGCATCCCTAGTCCCCTTCAGCATTCCTCCCACATTTCACTTCTCAGAGAGAGAGTAAGGATCCCAAGGGAAGTCAGTATAGTCTAGCCATTTCCCTCCCCCCAATATCAAGGCTGAGCAAAGTGTCCCTCATAGGGAATGGACTCTAAAAAGCCACTTCATACATCAGAGATAAACCCTGGCCCCACAAATTGCCCAAGTCACACAATTGTCATTCACATTCAGAGGGCCTAGTTTGGTCCCCTGAATGTTCTCCAGCTATCAGTCCAGAGTCAGTGGGCTCCCAATAATTCAAGTCAGCTGTCTCTGATCATGTTTCCTCATCATGATCTTGATCCCTTTACCCATATAATCTCTTCGACTGGACTGGGAGCTCAACCCAGTGCTCAGCTGTGGTTCTCTGTATCTGCTTCCATCAGTAGCTGGATAAAATTAGGATTGCCATCAATTTGACTACAGGGGAAGGTAAGACTCTACTATTGCTTGGAGTCTTAGCTGGGTTCGTGTTTGTGGATTCTTGGGTATTGCTTTAGCACCAGGTTTCTCTCTAACCCCACAATGGCTCTCTCTATCAAGATATCTATTTCATTGTTCTTCCTCTTTATCCCTTACCCAACTCAACCATTCTATTTTTTTCACACCTCTCCGTATACTACCCCACCCTATGGTTCCAATTTACTTAGGAGATCTAATCTCTTTTCCTTTCCCAGGAAGATACATGGATATCTCTCTTAGGGTCCTCTTTGTTACCTAGTTGCTCAGGGGTTGTGGATTGTAGCCTGGTTATTCTTTGCTGTATGTCTAAAATCCACTTATGAGGGAGTACATACCATGTTTGTCTTTCTGGGTCTATGTTACCTCATGATGTTTTTTGTTTGTTTGTTTGATTTCCCCCCACCTCACCCCCAAGTTCCATCCATTTGTCTGCAAATTCCAGGATGTCCCTTTTTTTTTTAATCTGCTGAATAGTATTCTATTGTATAAATGTACCACATTTGTAGGGGAAGGGGTCCATTTGGGTGAAGGGCATCTAGGTTGTTTCCAGGTTTAGGCTATTATGAATAATGCTGCTATGAGCATGGTTGAACAAATGTTCTTGTGGTATGAACATGCCTCCTTGGATATATGCCCAAGAATGGTATTGCTGGATCATGTGGTAAATTTGATTCTCAGTTTTCTAAGAAACCGCCATACTAATTTTCAGAGTGGCTGTACAAGTTTACATTCCCACCAACAATGGAAGAATGTTCCCCTTACTCTTCATTCTGACAGGTGTAAGATGGTATCTTGGAGTTGTTGTGATTTGCATTTCCCTGATGGCTAAAGATGTTGACCAAATCTTTAAGTGTCTTTAGGCCATTTGAGATTCTGTTGAGAATTCTGTTTAGATCTGTACCCCATTTTTAAATTGGATTGTTTGGGGTTTTTGACCTCTGGTTTCTTGTGTTCTTTATATATTTTAGAGATCAGCTCCCAGTCTGATATAGAGTTGGTGAAGATTTTTTTCCCATTCTGTAAACTGTTGTTTTGTCTTATTGATCATGTCCTTTGCCCTTCAGAAGCTTCTCAGTTTCAGAAGGTCCCATTTGGAGAGCACGGTGCCAGGGCCCAAAAGACAGCCCACTGTGTTATAGAAACAATGATTTATGGAGAAACTTTGCAATTTAGAAGCTCAGGCTGAATAATTTAAATTTAGCCCATTTTTTTTTTTAAGATCCAAGTAGTAAAACCCAATGTAGTCATGCTTTTCCCCCATTTTGTTGGATGTACAGGCAGGTGGATCTCTGAGTTTGAGGCCAGCCTGTTCCACACAGTGAGTTCCAGGCCACTCAAGGATATACAGTGAGATCCAGTGTCAACAAAACAAACAGAGACAAAAATAGTCAAAGCCTCTCATGTTATCTTTGAGAAACAGGAAGGTTCTGAGGATAGTTTCCTGAGATTTGCCACTTGCTGAATGTTTTTCCTGCGTGTGTGTGTGTGTGTGTGTGTGTGTGTGTGTATCTAGTAGGTGCTGGTACTTGTGGAAGCCAGAAGAGGTGTTGGATCACCTGAACTGGAATTACAGATGTAGTCAACTGCTATTGAATGCTGGGAACTGAACCTAGGTCCTCTGCAAGAGTGGCCAGTGTTCTTAATCTCTAAGCCATTCCCTTCGTCCTTTGATAGTTTGTTTGCTGTTCCTTTTTAAATCAGTGGACTGCTTATGGTTACAGGTCTAGACTCACTTGTTTTGTTTACAGGCAAATGCAAAGTTTCTATCTCTTGAGTTTGGCTTAAAATGAAATATATGTCTCTTTTAAAACACTCGGGTTTAGTTTGAAAATGTTTTGTCAGAATACTCTGCAAAGATGTCCCAGTCAAAGTTGAAGCTTACTGTCCCATGTTTGCGCCCAAGTAAAGTGGTGATGGCTCTGTGCTTGTGAGTTTGTGTTTATGGTATAGCACGAATTGGGCATTCTTTTAGCATTGCTGAAATGTTACATCACTGCTGAATCATAGCCTGGTATATAAGGTTGTCATTCACAAATAAGTTTTTGCTAAAGAAATTGGAATTAGCAAAGTTTTTTTTTTTTTTTTTTTTTTTTTTTTTTTTTTTGACAGTGATTGTTATGTTTCTTGTTAGTCTAAATTTCCTTCTATTTTGTCAGTCTATTAGGATTGGTAGCCTGAGTTCCATGGCTCAGAATAAAGGGCAAAAAAATAATAATAAATCTCACAAATTTATCCCCTCTTTCAGTGGTTACATTCATTTTTTAAGCAAAGAAGTTTAGTTTTATGTTGTAGCAAATGTTTTTTGATTTGAAGTAGAAGTAGAAAAAGAAACTATTATAAAACCCTCCTCTAGGTTTTAATGGAAAAGTCTTTTTTAAAATATTTTTTGTCTGTCCTTATATTATGCTTATAGTTGAAAAGCTCCTTCTACATCTGGAATTTTATTTTGCTGGTTTGAAAGTCAGGTTACCATATTTTCAAACTCTGTCAGCTAAGTGGAAGGCCTCTGATTGGCACACAAGGGGTCTGTCCTTGCAGAATTAGGCTACTCAGTTGATGTTTTGCATGGTGGACATCAATTTTAACTTTATCCATGTTCAGAATTCTTTACTTACAGATTTATACTGGATAAAGGTCATTTTATAACTTAGAAAATGAACATTCAAAGACCATGTTTGACTTTGTTTATATGATTAAATAACTTATTTTATGTTAATTGAAAACAAATGGCCATGATTTTTAAAAGTTGCCTTTTAGTATTTGTGGTTGTCATTTGAAATTATCCATAACCCTTGCTTTTATTGAGTTTCAAACCCTTTAAAAACAGCAGCTCTCTCCTCCTTTTCCTTTCCCGTTTCAGACAAAAGACTGCTTGCTGGCTAATGGCAAACTAGGTGAGGACTGTGAGGAAGAGGAGGAACTGACATGGAGGGCTCCCAAGGAGGAGGCTGAGTATGAAGACGATTTCCTGGAGTATGATCAAGAGCACATCCAGTTTATAGACAGCATGTTAATGGGGTCAGGAGCCTTTGTGAAGAAAATTTCTCTTTCTCCCTTTTCAACCTCTGATTCTGCTTATGAATGGAAAATGCCCAAAAAGTCCCCCTTAGGCAGTATGCCATTTTCCTCAGACCTTGAGGATTTTGACTACAGCTCTTGGGATGCAATGTGCTATCTGGATCCTAGCAAAGCCGTTGAAGAGGATGACTTTGTGGTAGGTTTCTGGAATCCATCAGAAGAAAACTGTGGCGTTGACACAGGGAAGCAGTCCATTTCTTACGACTTGCACACGGAGCAGTGCATTGCTGACAAGAGCATAGCAGATTGTGTGGAGGCCCTGCTGGGCTGCTATTTAACCAGCTGCGGCGAGAGGGCTGCTCAGCTTTTCCTCTGCTCTCTGGGACTGAAGGTGCTCCCAGTCATCAAAAGGACCAGCCGGGAAAAGACCCTGTACCCTGCTCAGGAGAACTTTAGCAGCCAACAAAAGAGCTTTTTAGGGAGCTGTGTTGCCGCTGCAGCCAGCCCACGCTCCTCTGCAGGGAAAGACTTGGAGTATGGTTGCCTGAAGATCCCACCAAGGTGTATGTTTGACCATCCAGATGCAGAGAAAACCCTGAACCACCTGATATCTGGATTTGAAAATTTTGAGAAGAAAATCAACTACAGCTTCAAGAATAAGGCTTACCTTCTGCAGGCTTTTACACATGCCTCCTACCACTACAACACTATCACTGGTAAGGAGCCCCAGTGCAGAGACCTTGTGTCTAGTGCATTGTTCTGGCCGTGCACAAATAAGATCTATGCATGCACAGTCTTAGTGCTCAGTATGCTCGGCAGGGGGAGGAAGTCACAGAAAGCAGAACTCTTTATGTTCCCTGTTGCTGAGGAATAGGGATGCTTGTTGAAATGTGGCTTTTCTATTCTCTCACACATAGTATCTCACATGCTGCATGCTTAGAAACTAAAGCCCAGGTGTTTTTCTGTTTGCCATCTTTTCCTGCTAAATACCTTTCTTGGGGTTATTCAAAGCTGCCTTAGCTTTTTGATTTACTCATAGAGTCAGGATTTATTTCTACATCTTTTTGATGTTCCTAGACAGAAGGGCACCTCTGTTCTGATCTTATAAAAAGATGAGAAGATTAAACAGAACTGTTCTATAGGAAGGACTTGTTACTTCCCATTGTGCTGTGGTTTTCTCTTTCTTTATTTAATAGACTTCTGGTACCTAAGAGAGTAAATCCCCGGAACCAGTTACCTTCAATTTGTGGACCCAAATACAATTTTTATTTTGCTTTTAGTATAAGAATATCAAACATATCAAAGCAAGATAAAAAGCTTATAGTTTGGATAGTAAAAGCTGTGTAGAATAAGGCCATTTATAAATCATAAACCTGAAAGTGTCCTTCTAAACTAAAGCCTGTTTTTCTGTGTGGAGAGGAGACAGTATGGTTTCCATACATTGCTGGAAGCTATGAGGTCTAGATTCCAGTGTGGCTTGGCTCATCTTGCCTCTTCACCCAAGTACCCTGGAACAGGTTACTCTGATGCAGCCTCAGTTTTCTTAGCTCAGTAGATTCTTTTAATGGCTCTGAGGAAATCAGGGCGCTGGTCAGGACTAGCTTGATTTCATTCTGACAAGCAACCTTTTTTGTCTGGGGTTTTGCTCCTACTGCACAACTCTTCTTCCTCAGTGCCATGGTTTGTGCCAGGTTCAGTGTGTCTAGTTGGAGTTGAAGAGTTAGGTTTTCCCTGCTGTTACCTCATGTACTATATAACTCTGAAGTGTAAGGAGTTATACCACTTAGCACACATTGCAGAATGTGGGTGACAGGCTGCCTTCATGACAATACACAGAAGGTATGTGTGCCACGTGTGACTTTACTGAGATACCATCATGTGATAGAGACTCAGGAGTGCGCCTGTCTGGCTAATACAGTGCCTAGGAAAAGGAGTGCTATGACTTTGATTATATCTGGAAGGTGGCTTTTTCCTCTCCAAACAAGCATATTATTTAGGCACTTGAAGATTATATGACCTAATTTATATATAAGAAATATGCTTTGAAATAGTTGCTGTTAAAACTTAATTTCCAGGCGCATTAGCAAATATGTGCCCAATAATTTCATTGAGGAAGGTAAATGAGAATGTTTCTCAGTAGAAGTCTTGAAAGGAGCCTGGAACTGCAACTTTTCCATCTGCTCCCACGCAGACAGAGTATGCAGAAAGTGCATGTGCTCATGCAGGCTCACCGTTGCACTTTGGATCTCTGCGCAGATTGTTACCAGCGCTTAGAATTCCTGGGAGATGCGATTTTGGACTACCTCATAACCAAGCACCTTTATGAAGACCCACGGCAGCATTCCCCAGGGGTCCTGACTGACCTGCGCTCTGCCCTGGTCAACAATACCATCTTTGCATCATTGGCTGTGAAGTATGACTACCACAAGTACTTTAAAGCTGTGTCTCCCGAGCTCTTCCATGTCATTGACGACTTTGTGCAGTTTCAGCTTGAGAAGAACGAGATGCAAGGGATGGACTCTGAGGTTAGTGCTGTTTAAACTGTGAACTCAGTGCTGAGGGAAGCAGCCAACTGTGAGTTTGGGAGTTTGAGCTCTGACTCATGGCTGTCCAGAGGGATAGTTACAGGCCAGGGCCAGGGTGCCCACATGCTCCGTGACCTCCAAGCAGAACTGAGAATGACTTGCCTCGCTCAGGTAGGCCTTTGAGACTTGGCTGCCCACTCCATGGACCAAGTGGGCATTCATGCGAGGAGCCTGGGTTTTCCGTTCCTTCAGGGAGGCTCCTACAGCAGGCATAGAAAGTTATAGAAATGCACCTCCTCCCGTGCCCCAAAGTGGCCTTCGCTTCTCTGACATCACAGGATGATCTGTTCCTGTCTTTTCTAAATGGGTCAGAAATATTTGGTAGCATCGCAGGTAAGCCTCACCAATGTACATTTGCATTGTTTGAAGTGGGAACTCTTGTATGTAAGCTTTGGGTGCTGGGAGGCATCTGCACTTCAGTGCTGCCTGGCTCAGCGTGTGCATGCTGCACTGCTCTGGCTCTGTAGGCAGGGCTACTTACTGCCCAGCTGCCTTATCCCTTCTGCACCCAGTGGCCAGGGAACTTCCATTCTAGTTTAGGGCTTTTTTCTCGGCTCACTGTTCTGACTTTCATTTTTACTACTTCTTTTGCAATTGCCCCAAACCGTTGGGAGAATAGTGAGTTTCTGGGCTTCCTGTGGGAACATAGAGACAGTCTGGGTTGAAGCCCCTAGCAGCTACGCCAGGGTGTATGTCCCTCTTTGCCTCCACTTTGCCTCCGTTAGCAGTCCCTGTCGGAGCTCAGCTAGCAGCAAGGTGATGAGGGGAACCATCTGTGTGCATTTCTAGTTGAATTCGTTCCAAATATTAAAGCTCTAAGTTTGAGGACTTTACTAAAATTGAAGTTCTCTTTTGATGCTAGCTAGTAAGGTGTGTTGGCTGTTAGTTTTTCTTCATTCTTTCCTGCCCTCTGTCTGAATCAACATGAATAGAGCAGCAGTGCTTGCTGCTCATGTCATTGTCTGACTTTTCTTACTGAACTGTTTTTCCTTAAGAAAGTCTCTATTTTTCTGGGCATTAGCTTTCTTTTGCTGTAAAGAGAAAGAATTAAACTTGACAGGTTTGAAATTTTCTTTATGTCCCAGGATATAAGTAATGAGCATCTTATAGAAGCTAGTATTTGAATGTGTAGAATAATTTGTTTACAAATTAAAGTTTTTCCTCTTTCTTCTCTTCTACAGTAATTTGTGATATGTTGTTCTTGGAAAATACAAGTAAACAAAAACAAAAAAAGAAAATTGAAGTTGTCTGGTTATGTGGTCCTCATCTAGTCAGCATTAGCATTTGGCGATACACTGTTGCTAATATGTCCAGACTTAATGAAGAGATGCTGGCGTGCTGTGCTGTGCTGTACTGTGCTGTACTGTGCTGCGCTGCGCTGCACACGGCATATGGTCTTTCCCTCGGTGTGCTGTGAGCTCTGAGGCATCATGGCATCAGGACTTGTGCTGATCATACACTCAACTTGAGATGGCTTGTTTCTTTAAATGATCCAACTAAAGGGATAGTTAAGTAGTTTTTAGTTAAGACATTTAGTGAATATGAATATGATCCATAGGCTTGTATATGCAGTTAATGATTGCCAGAGGTAGAATTGCAGTAGTGAGGGTCTGTGGCCTTCACATGGGAAAGGTGCATCCTACTCATCCAAGAACTTGCACATCAGCTCTGCTACCACAGGAGAACCTGTCATGTTTAGTGACAAGGGTCCTGGAGGGAAAGGACTTCAGGAAGGGTTTCTCTGCCCCAGAGTGGCAGGCTACCCTTGTTCCCCACTGTTGGCTCTGCTCGATGCTGAAAGAAGGGTGTTCTAGTAAGGGCAGTTATCTGGTTACAGGTAATTTTAAAAACATTTAGCTTGTAGTTCTATGTTAATATAAATTATGTTTTAAGTACTTTCTTTTTCTCTGTTGGGCATCAGTTATTTGTCACTTTTCTTTTTTGTTTTTGATAAGGTGGTTTGGGGATACCCACTGCCATGAAGCAGGCATGCCATGGGCTCTGGCTACTCTTGTTCAGTATCAAAAGCTAGCCAAGAAAATCCAGTCTATGGACAGCCTTGGAAAGTGCTTTTTTCTGACCAGTCACTTCTCTTCAATAGCTTAGGCGATCCGAGGAGGATGAGGAGAAAGAAGAAGATATTGAAGTCCCCAAGGCCATGGGGGACATTTTTGAGTCTCTTGCTGGTGCCATTTATATGGACAGTGGGATGTCTCTGGAGGTGGTCTGGCAGGTGTACTATCCGATGATGCGGCCACTAATAGGTACAGTGTTGGCTCTTTCCCCTTGGTGTATATAAGAACACTATTTAAAATGCTTCTAGGGTCTTTGGTCACATTATATAATCTTTCATTTTGATTATAGAAAAGTTTTCTGCAAATGTACCTCGTTCTCCAGTGAGAGAGTTGCTTGAGATGGAACCGGAAACCGCCAAGTTTAGGTAAGTAGGGAATATGCCTGAGAAACTAATGCAACTAAAAACAAGGATTGTCAGGAAGTCGTAACTACTGACTCTGAGAGCATCTGCATAGATGTGCTGTGACTCAGTTTCCATTTTTGGTCTGATTGATCTGTTTCTTTTGTTTTTATAAAGCAAAGCTGAATGAAGGAGAAAAGAGCAGCCTGTGTTGACAGTGTGTGATAAGCTTGGTGCTCAAAGGAGGGATGCTCAGCCCAAGAGGGCTAGAGGTGCTGACCGACAGCCATACAAATACCTCTGACTTCTAATTCACACTGTCTGTTTTTCGCAGCCCAGCAGAGAGAACTTATGATGGCAAGGTCAGAGTCACCGTGGAAGTGGTGGGAAAGGGGAAATTTAAAGGTGTCGGCCGGAGCTACAGGATCGCAAAGTCTGCTGCAGCAAGAAGAGCCCTCCGCAGCCTCAAAGCTAACCAGCCTCAGGTTCCTAACAGCTGAAGCCTCCACAGCAGCTGAAGCCCTGCACAGGCAGCAAGACGGTGAACCAGAATCACAGAAACACATCAAAGGATGTGTTCAGAGTGGACACGGAGCAGAATAATTGAAGGCAGAATTTAAAGTTTGATAATGAGATAGATAACAGAATAAAACATTTAATATGTGTATAAACTTTTTGGAACTAATTGTAGTTTTAGTTTTTTGCGCAAACACAATCTTGTCTTCTCTCCCCACTTCTGCTCTGTTTAAATCACAAGAGTGCTTTAATGCCGGTATTTAGCAAGTTTTTGAAATCATTTTGATGGGGGTTTTTGTTGTTGTGTTGATTTTGCATTTAATTTCTGTTGACTTTGCTTGGTGTTAAGAGGCCATGGAGCCTGATCTTCTAGCTGTCCCTAGAGCTGGTAGAGTCCTCTGACCGCCCTGCAGTCCTCAACACTAGTGCCTGTCCTGCCCTGTCCTGCCCTGCCCTGCCCTGTCCTGTCCTGTCCTGCAGCAGTTGTCTAGCCCAGCGGAGGGAGCAGAGCAGCCTGTGACAGAAGCACCAGCGGCGGGGCGGGGCGGGGCAGAGCAGACTCCTGGGCGCTGCTGCACTTAATAAATACTAAGGGACTAAGGGACGATCGGATTTTGAGTCAGTGTTGGCTGTTGGTGAGTCAAAGCCAGGTGTTTTGATGACACATAGTGCTGCATAGAAAGGGTTTTTGCCTTAAAAGTAGAGACTTGATAGTTTTCTTCCTCTTTGGTCTTTTGGGAACAGATTAATTTGCCTTTTCCTTTATCTTCTTATGCATTAGATGAGAGAGGGTGACACAGCTCACTAGGGTACTTGCAACCGAATGATTGCAGGTGGAATTTCTGTCACACAGATATACACTGATGACATTCTAAAAGCCAGATTATAGGCAGGATATGTGACTAGGTGCCCAGTTTTTCTCAGACCTTCCTGCCAGTGCTGGAAATGCTTCCTCAGTCAGCTGTTGCTCTAACAAAATGACCCTGAGACACAGTCCACCTAGAGATGCTGCAGGTTTGTAGTGGAGTTGAGGCTCATTTAGCGTTGCAGAGCAGGGCATATCCTTCTGCCTCTGTCCATGTCCTGGCTGTGCCTGCAGTGGTGCCAGCATCACCAAAGCTGTGCTGTCTGTCTATGCTTGGGATCAGCATTGAGGCGGACTGCCGGGACTGATGCTCCTGGAGTGCAAGTCGCTAGTTTAGAATAACTAGGTGTTAGTTCCATCTCAGAATAAAAGGAACTAAAACGTTTTAGCTTATTGCTGAAGCTTCTTGATTAGGCTCTAGGCACTCTTCACTTACACACCTCAAGTTTCCCTCCCTTTGCGTGCATTTTCCCAGTTGGTGCTATGTTTATGTATCATGCTTGAAGTTTAATTTTTGCACTGTGACTATAATACCTCTTAATTTACATTTTTAAAATGCTATATGGGTTGGTCATGCCCTCCCACTGACATACAGTAGAGGTTTGCTGCAATTTGCCCTATTATGCTTGAAGTTTCAGCAAGCTGAGCCAGGGTGGCTCCTTCTTTCCACACATCTTTCTGAGGCTAATGCTTCATGTAATGCTGCACTTAGGTTTAAAGTATCTTTGGTTTTGCTGTGCACTGCCCACCCGCAAGAGACACCCATGTGTTGGCCCCACTTTCTAAGGAACCTCAAGTAAAGGGGATAGTGAATTTCTCCAGGATCATTTGTTATACCGATCTTAAACTTAAGTTGGAATCTAAATTATTAAGTGAGTTTTTGAAGAAATTAATTCGGGTGACTTGTTTTAACTCTAACTTGAGATTGTAGTTGTCTCTTTGATTTAAAACACTCCCACTCCCCCATGCATACACACAAACCTTAATGCAAGACATTCTAAAAGTTTAAACCAGGCAATCTTTTGAATGTTGTAGCTTTTACTTGTACAGTCTGACAGTAAAGGGGTGGGATTTTGGGAGGTGGAGTTTGTGGTCCTACAGTCTCTTGGTAATTTATAAACTACCTGATTCTCTGCATTGTGACTCATGAATTTATCCCTGTGTCTTGAGATGCTTTTTCATTTTGGCACCAAAATCAGATTGTTTCACAGTTTCGATTCCTGGTGGGAGAAAAATGCCTCAATATATTTTGTAACCATAAGGAGAGTATTTTGTGTTAATATTGAAAAGTTCAGAGTCGAATATGATTAGATCATCCATTCTCAGGGCTCAGATTTCCTGCCATTATTCAGAATGTTTTAACAACAGCAAACTTGGGGCTGTTTTCTTTCTTTTTTTCCCTTGTTGGGTGAAAGTACCTGATAATTAATTTGACTCACAGTTTGAAGCATTCTGTGATTCACCCAGAGACCAAGTTAAAAAAAAAATAAAATGTATGAGTTAGACAATTGATGATCAGGATTTCTTCTGTTGTGATGTTTCCCCCAGTTTTACTGGTTGGAAGGCTTGGCATTTCAGAGGAAAGTCGCTCTGTCACCTCGCTCAATGGCTCTGTCTCTTCTGCCAGTGTAGCAGAAGGTGGAGAAGATGACCAGCACCTGTAAAGACAAGTGAGGTGCATTGGAGGAAGCAGCTGCAGAAGGCCCTCCTGCAGCATGGATGTCCTCTGTGGCCCACTTTGCAGCCCCAGCCATGCTGCATCTGCATGGCTCTGCCCTCTATTCTGTCCATGCTGCACATGCAGTGCTTGGTATGCTCTACCTGGTTCCAGGGACTCAAGTTTAATCCAGAGGAGGGGACGTGGTTGGGCCTTGCTATAGTCCTGATTCTCAAATTTGAGAAGATACTGTGATGCTTGCGTGTCACACACTTGCACAACTTAAATATATTATTTTGTCTGTGGCATTTTTTTTTTCTTTTGTTAAGTGAAAGCATGGCAGAAATTTGTTGACTGAATACTTATTATGCTTTTAAAATGTTTTGGTTACATTTCTTTTTTTTGTTTGTGTTACATGAAATGATTAAATTTAGAATGACCTCTATCTAACACTCCTATAATTATCCTTTAATATACTGATGTTGTTTTTTCTTGACAGTAACCTGTCCTTAGAAAGATGCAGGCGTGCTGTCTAGTGAGCAGGGACTGGGCCGCTTCCTTCTGCTCTTCAGTTCCTGTGTGTAGTCGCTCACCGGCAGCTGCTGGACAGTGGCTGCAGAGCGCCAAGAGCAGTCAAAACCCACAACCACTCAGTTGGCTTGTAGGAGCCTGTTGACTTAAAATTATTCTTTGCTCAGTGAAGGCATCTAATCCTTCCGCACAAACTTAGGCTAGCAAACCAAGGCCTTGCACCTTTATTTCACAGCCCTGAGCTGAGCCTACATTCTCATCCTTAGCTGATTTTGTGTCTGCAGGGGCACTCAAGTTTTGTGTGTCTCCTCTGTGCTTGATTTAACAACATCCAAGAACCTATAGTTTCCACCTGCTGATCTCTTTTCTGGAATTTATTTCTCAATAATTTTGTATTTTATATTGTACATGAGACATTTTAAAGATATGTTTAAGACCAAGGATAGTTAAAATGATTGTAACAGTTGTGTTTCTGGCATGGAGACCGTATGCTGTCCACTAGCAGGGAAAATGATCACCTCAAACTAATTTGCATATATTATTTTAATCATTATTTTTTTTCTTGTTTGTTTTTCTTTGAAAAACAACCACAAACAGTTTAAATGTTACAGATATCCCCAGAATTCATCTTGGCTGCTGGTTCTGTAGCAAAAGTGCAGAGGTGACGGGGAAGCACACGTCTGCCTTTGCTGTAAATAAAGGGAAGTGACTGAGGTGCCATCAGACTGACTGTTCTGCTGACAATAAACCATGACCATCACATGCTGCAGCTTTTGAAAGAAATGGAATTCGTGCACATGGCTGTCACTGCAGATCTGCAGTCAGCACCTTACAGATCACAGTCACCTCTAGTTTTTTTGTTTTGTTTTCATTTTTCTTTTTATATTTGTAGCCAATAAAGTTATGGTCTGTTCACTTTGTGTCTTTTTATCTTTTTTATTTTAATGTTACTTAATACAATATGAACAGGTAAGCTGTGGTAGCAGTAGTGGTCTTGGAAGGTTTTCATCCCATGGAGAAGCTCATGAGTTGTGTATTTTAATAAGATTGTGTTCAAGTTCTGCTTCATGTTCTGAGAAATGGCAAGGCTGTCTTTTTAAGACCTGTATAATAGCAGTGTGTTTTGTTGAAGTCCAATCATACTGATTGATGTGTTCCAACTCCTGGATTATTCCTTACTGAATTGGGTTATTTTGAGAAAAGTGAACAGAGTGTTCACTTCCAGATCCTTAGAACACATTTTCAGCATTGTTGGCTTAGTGGAGATTTTATAGTTTAAGCTTTTAACATTTTTGAAAGTTGGTAACGTGAAGAAGGGTCACCAGTCTGGGAGGGAATGATAAGTGGGGGAGATGTAGTTTCTTTTCAGGTTTCTTAGAACATTTTGCCAGCAATTAGGATGCCCTTACCACTTCCACAGAGTAGCAGTCTAAGTACACACTCACAATGTACTTAGGTAGCAGTCTAAGTACACACTAGCAGATTTGATAATATTTTGTCAGGGCTACCTGCTTATTATTTATTTATTTTTTTGGTAATTCATAAAATACAACCAACCAGTAATCACTTATGTGTATGGTGTGTGTGTGTGTGTGTGTGTGTGTGTGTGTGTGTGTGTGTGAGAGAGAGAGAGAGAGAGAGAGAGAGAGAGAGAGAGAGAGAGAGAGACCTAGAGAGCCACCTACCCTGTGAAGTTGATGTCATAAGCATTTTAGAAAGGTTCATCAATAGCTGCTCCTTGGGAGATCTTTCTGCTATACTTGGTTCTTTCTGATAGAAAGGAAGGTTTGGCATGAAACCTGACGAGCTAAGGAGCTTTCATCCCACTAATATGAGCATTTGTAGGCTTCTCTGGCCTGCCAAGGGACCTGTAATGGGCTTTCTGTGATCACATGGGAAATTTTCTGAGCTGCTCAGACTTCGTCAGTCCTGCAGTGGAGTCTGCATTGGTCTCAAGGACTTCATTTAAGAGCTCATGGGCTGTGATGAGTAAGATGTAGAGAGGACCAGGTGTCAGACCTGTACTAAAGTCTATGTTTACATTCTATTAAAGCAGCTTCAGGGGCCAGTTGGGGCAGGGTAAGGTGGTTCAGGTGGCCTGGCTTCTGCACTGAGTGACCAGTTGGCTTGCCTGGATTTAGGGTAAAGAAGGGGTTCTGAGAAAGCCTGGCTGTCAGGCTCGATATGTCCATAAGTCCCTCCTAGATGGGCTGATGAAACATGGAGAAGGGAGCAGTGAATTTGAGGTGGTTCTGTGTTGCCCGGATCTGATTCCCCTGGAACAGAGCAAAGTAAATCTGCCAAGAATTCTGACAAAGAGCTAAGTAATGCAAGCAGAAGAGGCACGGGTTGGTTGACAGATGGGAGAGGTGTAAAGATAGTGGTCCCTTCCACTAGTTTCGGATCCAAAGTGCAGACTATATACATGTGCAAACACACAAGCATGCAAGTGCATGTGCACCTCAGCAAAAGCACAGTATGCCCACCATGGCATTTCACCTTATAAACAGCTAACCATCTTTACTCCTTGTGGCATAAGTTGGAGTAGAGGTGTTTGACATACACAGAGAATGTGGCTAGGAAGTCCGGTGAAGGGTTATTCACATCTCCAAATGTTTTCTGGCATTTCTGAGAAATTTGCTATTTTGGTGAGATATTCACACTCAACATTCCCTGTTGGCTTTATTTTGAAGTTTGGCTTGCCTAATTTCTCACTTCCCTTGGCATGTAGATCTACCCTGAGGCATGGAAATGAGTGGATCCTGGAGATATTCATAGATGCACCACAGACACCTTTGACTACAATTGCACTTTGGTGGCATCTTGATTAGTGTTCAGGACATGCCCAGGCTAGGTCAAACACAGCTCTCAAGTAGTTTGGAGCCCCTCCTTGGTACTGCCATACCAGAAAGTGGCTGGCTGCCCTCCAGTTGGGCTCCAAGGGGACGCATTTCTAGTGCAGAGAGCCATCATGAGCAGAGGTTCTACTATATAGGTTTTATATAAAAACCAGTCTCCCTGCATCTACATGTTGGCCCCTAATTGTCACAAGGAAGATGTAAAGGCCCATGAAGGTTGCACCTGACCCAGCTCAGAATGAGAGATGCTGTCTTCCCATGAGTACCATTCTGCAGCTTCCAAGGGCCCCATGTATGTACTGCCAACCCTAACAGACTTCACACTCCACCATCTCACCCTGACCCCCAGCTGCCACTCTAAATGCTGCCTCCTGTGCTCAAACCCTCCTCAGTTGGGGGTCACTGCTCTGGGCCCACATCAACACCTCACACTCTACTGGTACCATGCCATCATATCTGATCTATTGGAATGCAGAGAACATGTTACCTTCCCATGGTTTCAGGCTTTGAGTTGTGTGCTGCTGAAATGTAGTGTTGTATGGTCTCCATTGTCTCTGTTGAGTGATTCCTGGGGAGATGCAGTATGGGGAGACCAGGACAACCAACCCCGGGGGTGGAGGGCAAGACAATTCTGAATTTGCTAGGTTTTTTTAAACAATGCTTTTGCTAATGTACTTCTATGTATCAGTCTGTTGCGGGCTCAGAAGAGTAGTGCCCTGGCTAGTTGGACACAAATATGATCTGTAGAAATGAAAGGAGCCGGTAGAGAACTGCTTGAAAAATCTCGACTCATAGCTTTGGTCTGGATGGATTCTGCTTCTTGTAGCTGATGTCTTTCCATTTTACTTTGGCTACCTAGCAGTTCAGTTCACTTCTTCAAAGCCCTGGAGACATGGCAGTGAGTAACATGATCTTGACCTGGTCATAGGCAGTTGCATCCTGTAGGGAAAACAAGCCATAACCAAGTCAGTAGACACTACCACATGGGAACAAAGCAGTTTTATGGGTAGTCACTTCTCACTTTCCTGTTGTCCCCCATTCAAGCCTCCACCTTGTTGTGTAGTAGCATCTGGGCTGTTGTTTTCTTGCTGTGGATTCTTTGAGGGAATGGATTTGGGCAGCAGACAAGTGTAGAGGCTTCTATTTGTCTCATGTATTGATGACACAGCTACTGAGCTGGGTGGGAGCTGACCGGGATGAGTGAAGCAGGCCTGAGGCAGGTTGCGTCTCTCAGTCCTATGAGGGCATGTGTGAAGTGGGTACAGCCCAAGTCCATGGTCACAGCAGGCTTGGCTTCTCTCCATGCTTCAAAGGTATTCTGCTCTTAGCTTTCTGTTCTACCTCAACAAGTAGCTTAATGGAAAGGAGTTAGAGCTTTTCAGGGTGTATTGTTTGTTTTGCTTTTAGTTTTGCTTTGTTTTGCTTAAGAGCTATAATGTCACTTTGGATTTTGTCTGGTTTATGAGGGAGTGCATGCTTATGTGTGCAAGAGCATGTGTGTGGAGGCCAGAGGAGAGCTTGCGTGTCCTTCTTCAGGCACACTCTGCCTGTTTAGAAACAAGGTCTCTCCCAGGCCTGGAATTTGCTGAATAGCAGGCTGGTTGGGAGGCTCCTACCTCTACTTCCCCTGCACTGAAATCTTAAGCATTTTACATGGGGTGCTGAGGATTCAAATCAGGTCTTTAAGGTGCATGGTAAGCCCTTTACTAACAGCCTTTCTACAGCCCTTGGTGGCTAGTTTTTAAATTATATTCACCTATTCTGGTATGAAGGGCTGAGCCAGTCTCTCTAACAAAACCAGGATGCCGGTTTGTGGTCTGGTTTATAAATAGAAAATGGAGTCTCTCCAGAACTAAAGCTCTCAGAGACCACTGGTGTTGACAAAAGGGAGGTGCTGATAACCTGTCAGCATCCCTGGGGATCCAGAATATCTGAGGCCCACCCATGTCCCAGGACACCTTAATTTTAATCCTCTAGATCCAGAGAGAGATAGAGAAAGAACAGGGAGCATGGAAATTATGCCTGGGGAAGCCCTGCTCCACCACCTTCAGCCTGGGTCTGAACCTCTTGGGGTTCTTCTCCTTGTCTGAACAGTGGAGTTGGTCCAGGAGGCACACTTACAGTTGACAAGGACTGACCAGGGTACAGACTGGAAGACTAGAGCATAAGGACACACCCACACAAGGTATCAGTCAAAGTTCTGGTGCTGTGAATAGATACCACGACCATGGCAACTCTTATAAAGGAAAACATTTAATTGAGGCTGGCTTACAGTTCAGAGGTTTAGCCTGTTATCATCATGATGGGGAACATGGTGACATGCAGCCAGATATGGTGTTGGAGAAAGAGCTGAGAAGTCTACATCCTGACCTGAAGGCAGCAGGAGAGACAGTGGGCCTGACTGGAGCATTTGAAACCCCAAAGCCAGTCCCTGGTAACATGGAAACACACTTTCTCCAACAAGGCTGCACCTAATTCTTTCTCAAGTAGCACCAATCCCTAATGACCAAGCATCCAAATCTGTGAGCCTATGGGGACCATTCCTATTCAAGTCACCACACAAAGAGGAAGACATGCTGTGTTTTGAGAGACAAACAGTTCTTCACACAGTAGTTAATGGCACATTGATGGGTGTCATC
This sequence comes from Sigmodon hispidus, assembly GCA_004025045.1. Lineage (NCBI taxonomy): Eukaryota > Metazoa > Chordata > Mammalia > Rodentia > Cricetidae > Sigmodon > Sigmodon hispidus. The sequence continues at coordinate 20,811 of PVIH01004983.1, read as the reverse complement.
TTTTCAGGAGGCTGTTCACTATGCTTATTGTTAATTGCGCTGTGTCCTTCTAAGCTACAATCAAGAGCTGTGTTTTCTTGGGGAAATTTCCCTTTTGCAGTTCTGGGTTCCCAGATGTAAGATGGCTGCCACCAGGCCAGTGATTCACAACACAGTTGCAATCTCTGGGTGTAGCCCCAGCACTTGCCGTGTGATGAAGTTTCCCTGAGGACCTCATGGTATAGACAGGCCAATTGGGGACAAGTCTGAGCAGACACTAGCCTGAGATGTGGTGTTACTGCTGTCCTGACACTATAGCTGCATCAATTCCATCTGTTCTAGGTTCTGAGCTTTTCTTCTGGCACTATTTAGAGGCAGAGCTCAGTCAGACACTAACATTTAACACCACTGGGACCTGAGCCTGGGAGGGCTACCCCTCAGTGCCTCACTCCTGCATGGCTCAGATCCTGGTGCCATTTCTGCATTGTGTCTTCACATGCTATATGCTTGTCCACACCACTCCCATTTCCAGGTAGGTATGTCATGCCTCAGCATAGCAGCATAGCCTCCTAATGAGGCTATGAACACCTCACTATGAATCATGACTGGTGAAGGGCCGAAGGTATTTGAGATCCTCTGGGACCAAACGTGAGCTATTACCAAAATGAGACTCCACCTTAATAGGGGATAAATCTTGATATTGTTAAGTTTAATATAGTTTGATGGTTGTAAATCCAGAGAATCCACCTTAGGAATTTGCTATGTATTGCTTTTATGAAATATTTAGTCAGGTGGTTTTTTTTGTTTTTTTTTTTTTAAAGGTACAGCTTTTCTCATAAGTGCTAATTTTTGTAGGCTTAACAAGAGAATTTTATACTAATGTGAAGCATGCTGCCTGTTCAGGGCCTTTTAAAAGGAAAAGATATTTGTTTTAGAGAACACAGTGACAGACAAATCAAGAAGTGGATTATTTATATAAATGTCGTTAAGAACAGGAGGCCTTAAAGCAGTGTAATGTTTAGATTCCATATGAGGGGGGGTCAACACACGAGGCTGAGAACAGCATTAGCATGCTAGCTGGTCAGGAAGCTGGGAATTCCTTGCCCCGTGTGTGTTCACTTTCTGCTGCCTAGAACAAGCTCCCATGCTTAGTGGCTCAGAGGACATGAGCATTAGTTCATATTCTCTCTGTTCTGGAGTCCCAGTACAGCCTAGCTAGGGTTTTTCTAGTCTCCAAGGCTGTACATAGTCAAGGCTCTCCTGTAGTGGTGGACTCTGGCTTCATTCATGTCCCTACAAGCTGCTGGTAGCTTGCACCATCTTGTAGAGGCAAGTGCCTGGCTGCTGCTTGCTGCCCACAAGTACCCTGCCTGCAAACTTCATGACTGTCTTCTTAGGAAGGTCTGGATTGGCTTCTAAAGGATCTGCTGTATCAGCCTATCTAGGACATCTCTATCTTCAAGAACTCAGTCTATTGAGCAAGGGATCCTCATTACAGATGCATGCCCTCACATCTTTGCTTAGAGGGTAGGCCTGCTACAGCAATTGTAGGCATCTCTTACCTTCCTCCCCCCCCCACACATGGGCAGGATATCAAATAAGGAGCCTGCCATCTGCCTACTGTACCATGGTGTGAAGCTGACTTCTGTGAGCTTCACTTCTGAAGGGACCCAAGTGGCAAACTGCTTCAGAAGAGGGTCATCAGCAGCCCCAGTGAAGTTTTAGGGTTAGAATACTTCCCTGGGCAGGTAAGAGATACCACAATGAGAGAGTGCAATAGGGAAACCGTCCTAAGGCCTCATTCTGTGTCAACTCAAGGTAGACAGGATACAGGGAATCAATGTGAACCAATACAGGTTCCACAGCTGCTGCTCAGCTTTTTTTCTTTGGATCCAAGTGCCCAGTGAACAGAGTGAAATCACTGGGCACACACTGTTCATAGCAGCTAACTTTCCTGATCCTTACACCTCAGCAGTCATAGCCATTGTGTTTGCATTAGAAATGGATGTAGCTTTCACATTCTGAGATCAGAAAGCCACTACAGTCATGGTCCTTATATGTGACAATTGGTTTTGTTGTCTTGATGCAATCTAGACTCAACTGGGAGAAAGACTTCTGAGAATGTTTTTGAGGGATTATCTTAACTATATTAATCAATGTTGGAAGTCTCACCCACTCTGGGTGGCACCATTCTCTAGATGTGGAGTTCTGACTTTTAAGAGTGGAGAAAGTCAACTGAACACTGGCATGCATGCACCAGTTAGCTCCCTGGTTCCTGCTTCCTGATGCAGTGTGACTGGCTGCTTTGAGCTCCCCTCAGTGATGGACAACAGCCTGGAACTGTGAGGTAAAATCAACCTCCTCTCCATAAGTTGCTTCTGTCATGGTATTTTATCACACCAACAGAAGCTAAACTAAGACACATGTCCCAAAGTATTCTTTGTGGGGACAATGCCCCCCTCATCTATTCCTACATGCTCCCAAATATCCTACTAACCACTTTAATTTCCCAATTAACACAGAACTTACTTGCAGTCAGATAGGACAGATTTTTTTTTTAAATGGATACTGTGTGTCAGTGGAAAGGGACTGGTCAAACCCTATGCCATAGCAGCCAAGGAAGACCCTGTGCTGTTGTGATTACAATGGCAAGAAAGTGTGGGTGGGTGGGTGGACAAAAAAAAATGCATCTATGGGAAAGTGTTTTTTTTAATTAATTAATTTATTTATTTTTTATTATGAATAAAGTTATATGGGAAAGTGTTTTTAATGTCAGCAAACGCATTGCAATACCATTAAGAAAGTTTTTGTTAAAGACACATTCGACCTGAGGTTTTTAATTTGTTTGAAGTATTTTGCTAAAACAGAATTATGCTGGAGTTTATATAAAAGCAGAAAAAGACATGAAAAGTTTTAACTTAAGCAGCAAAATATAGAGGCTAATCTTATTTAAAAGTAATATGTATGTCTTGATTGAATGCCCAGATACGCTCAACTGGGACTTTTTACTGGGATCGGGTCTGAGCTGTTACACTGAGTTATACCAAGAAGGTTTCCCTGGGCTTATATTGCCAGACCTGAAATACTCTTGTGGCTGCATTTAATAACGAATTGAAAGTCTTGAGTAAGGGGATATGATTTTTTATGACAGAAGGAATGCAAATAACTCTTAGTCTCATTGCCTTGACCGGGTTTGGTTTGATTTGACGGAGTTTAATAATGACTTGTAACCTGTGATGACAATATGCAGGCCCGCACAACGTCATTTAAGTCATTTATCCTGCATGCTGTAAAAACAAAGAGATGGCAAATAAATACCCAGGACGTTCATTGTTTGTCAGAGAGCCCAAGCCAAGAGTTTTCAGTGACCTTTTAAAATATGGTCCCAGGCTAGTACTAAAATGTCTGTCACTCAACACACACACTTGCACGCTGTGGCCTTTTAACCCATGCAGCTTGTGTTTTTCTCTTTCAAACGGGCGTATGAATTTCCAATCAGCTGCAGCGACTTGGGTTTTTGCATGGGAGGATTACTGTAAATTGCAGACTGACAATTACAATACGCAGGGCACTGGCGAGTTATTAATGGGCTCGCCTACCGATGGCCTTTCAGCGCACCCTCAGACCTGCCGAACTGTGGTCTAATTGGATCCAGGGGTTCAGGCCCCCGTGGAGGGGATGAGGCCTCGGGGAGCAGGACGCCGAGACTCTCTCCCCCTCCCAAGCAAAGGAAGATATCAATTGATCACAGAGGGCTCCTGCCCGCCATGGCTCTTATTCACTCTCTCTGTAATGACTTGTATTGGCTTAAGGAACTCTGTGATTTGACAGCATCAAGTTCAACTGACAAAGACCAGCAGGTGACTTTAATTGAAGACTTCTATTGCAAGAGATTTTATGCAAGACAGAGCTACAGTCCGCAGACACAAAAGAGTCCAGGAAGAAAGAAAGGAAGGAAGGAAGAAAGAAAGAAAGGAAAAAGCACTCATCATTTCTAGGAGACTGAGGCCAGACCCCAGGCTAGCTACTTTACTTTGATTTCATCCATGCATTTTCACCCTGTCGGTGGTGGGCTGGGAGGGGGACCCTCTCTGCAGCCCCCTCGCCCCAGCAAATTCTGCAGCTGCCTCTCCTCTCTTGGGTTTCAATATTTATCTTTGGGGATGAATTATGTCCAGGCATAAATTATGTTTGACACATCTTGATGCTGGAGGGAAAAATTAAATTTTTCACTACTCTGAGAAACATTCCACAGACCGTATCACACTCACCGTGCATTCTGAGAGAACCAGCGAGCTGTTTGGTTTTACCAAATTAAATGGACGGCCTGTCTGAAGCGTTGGAGGATAACGATCAGTGAGTGTATGAATCAGGAAAAGATATGGCGATCTGACTACACATGCTTGAGCCCTGGGACAGAGGAGGGCTAAGATGGGTGAGCCAGGGAGCACCTCCCTCTCTGAGGCTATTAGAGAACTCTAGCTGTTGTTTTTGGGGGGACCAAGCTGGCTGAAGGCATGATGTCATCCAGGTAGTGGGCAGCTGGCTTCCACTGGGATCCTATTGTTTGCTCTTGATCTCCTTTGCCCTTGATCTAGCACCTGGGGACTGTATCCACAAGCATCTCACCTTCTCTTCCGCACACCTCCACCTCACTACTTCTCACCATTACCCATCCACGCTGAGTCTTTTCGTGCCTCTAACCATTTTCACTTTCTCTTCCTCATATATCCTGCATCTTACAAACTTCAAGACCCAGTTTGGTCATCACTTCTAGAAGCATCCTCTCCCTGATTTTCTTTCAGGCAGTCTGATTTCAAAGCCCATACTCTCAATATTCCCCCAAAGGGGTAAAGAAGAACTTAGATGTCCACAAAGGCCAGCCAGAATACAGTTTGTACTCCTAAGAAGATACCACAATCCCCAAAAGTTTGAAAGGAAGGAATGACGCATTCTAGTGGAAGGTGTAAGGGTAAGCAGAGGGACAGAATTGGGAACACCCTGAAAGGTGGGCTGTCCTTGAGGCTGGACAGGGCCTTGGACTGTGGTGGTGGGGCGAGCTGTCCTGCATACAGCCCAGACTCAGAAAGTTTGCTGGGCACTGATGCCAACTGGTAGGGAGCCAGGAATGCTGCCAAGGCCTGCAGCTTTGGAATGGTTGTAGATGCACCAGGGAACGAAGGGTCTGGGTAGTCTTACTTGCCAGCTCTGCTCCAAGCAGGTTGGCAGATACCTTCAGACCTAAACTGGAGCAAACCCACCATAGCCTGCCACTGCCTTGGCCTCTGATTTGGGAATAACTCCCTTAACCCCCTTCTGCCTGCCTGGCTCCTGCCATACATCTTTTTTTTTTTTTTTTTTTTTTTTTTTTTTTGGCTCCCAGCTGTATTACCAGTTTTATTGTGCCATTTGAGGCTGCTCCCTGCTCTCCCATTCTCCAGTGGACCCCTGCCCACTCTTCACTCAGGGCCTCAGCTGGCCCACTGTGGCTGTCACATTGCACACCCCTCTTTCTAACTCATCTCCCAGTCCTTCTACCTGTCTTTCCCTCTCGGGGCTGAGCTCCACCCACTGGCTTTAAGCTCCTCCCTCTTTACCACTGCCCTGTGAGGGTGGTGGGCTGGAGAGGGGGATGTGGAGTGAAAGTGTGCTTGGCACAAGGGGGAAGCACAAGTTTGGGGGGGTGAACAGGTTGGTGTGGAATCATATGAGAATTTGGTCATACATGCTCACAAGTGACCATGGAACTGCGCCGTACCCCACTCCAGAGCTGAACCCAGCAACAGACACAATATTAAGCTCAGTCCAGGGTCTTAAGCAGGGCAAATGTAAAATGAACAGGTCTGAGATTATGACACAGACAGTCTGCCTTAAAGACAACTGTGTATCATGTCCAGCTACCCAAAGTGGGGTACCTCCTTTTACTATAGAGTGACTTTAGACACATTCTTCCTAAAGGGCCTGCTCCTGAGAACTATGAGCCCCAAAGCTGCCTCAAGTTGCCAGGCAGGCTGGGGAATAATTGCTCCATAAGGTGCAATGGCTGGGTCAGTCATTCAGTGACCAAATTGGTCCCCTGGATGTCATCATCACCTTGGCCACTCTCCTCACAGCCGCGGCCACGCAGAGGGCCTCATTAGGCAGCTGTGGGGAAGGCGCTCGGCCCAGGCTGTCAGATTTGCTCTGCCAGGCATAATTCAGCCTAGACACACGCACTAGACTCCCTGGGGCCCTTGGGTGGCCTGAAGTCATCTCTGTCTCCCTGTCTCTACCCACAGAGGAAGCTTGCAAAGGAGATAGCAGACTTTGAAATTTCTCCCAAGGATACGCACAAGTGAAACTTTTCTGTTTATTCCTGTTCCCATCCCTGAAATTGAATCCTATACTTCTGAGGTCAGCCAATGAGGGTGGGAGGGGATACAGGGTTGGAGACATAGGTGGGAAGTATAAAAAGAGGGCATAAGCTTGCAAGTGCCCTTGTCCCTGGGGATATTGGGCCCTGTTGCCTCCCATGCAGGAGCCAGCCTGACCTCGAGGACAAGGCCTTCGGGAGAGGAAATCGGAGGCAATGGCTCTCGAGGGCCTGACAGCTAGAACCCTCTTCCTCTGTAGGATGTGTGGGCACAGCCCAGACCTCAAGGCCAGCACATTAGTGGGGACTATAAAGAATGTTTTTTTCACCTTCCTCAGGGAAGCCAGTGAGGATGTCTCCTTCCCTTCCCACTACAGAGTGAGGATGAGAGAGCCAGCTAGTCGCCAGGACCCTCCCCAGTGTAACCTATCATCTCCCAAAGGAAGCTTCCAGTTGAGAAGACCAAGGTGTCAAGAGAGAAAGTGACCGTCCTGCTCACTGGAGGCGGGTGGGGAATATCTTGCTCTGCAGTCACTTCATTTGCAAGTAGTGTCAACCCTTGGCTTTCATGTTCTGGAATTTCTTCTCAAGATCTTTTGATTACAATCATGCTCTTTGTAAGATAAAGAAGTAGACATGAGGGGCTTTGGAAAGCAGTGAGTATGTGTGAGGGGTAGATGGTGTCAGAGAACGGGAAGAAGAGGAAGCGGAGGTCAGTAGGACATGGAAGGAAGACTCCTCCAGTCTGGAGATGGCATATTTGTGGTGTCTGAGACTGAGATGGCCTAAAGCTTCTTGGAATAATGTGGCATGGCAGTACGTAGATGATGGTGATAATGATGAAGGTGATGATGAGGATAATAGTGCTGTTAGTGGTGATGGTAGTGAGGATGGTGGTTATAATAACGGTACTGCTGATGGTGATGATAATGATGAAGATAATAATAGTGATGTTGATGGTAAAGGAATAATTATGATAGTGATTATGGTAGTAGTGATGTTGGTGGTGGTGATGGTAATGATGATAGTGACGGTGGTGGTTAGATGTGGTGATGGTAATGATGGTGATGATGATTGGTGGTGATGGTAATGATGAAGGTGATGATGAAGGTGATGATGACTGATGGTGATGGTGGTTAGATGGTGGTGGTGGTAATGATACTGGTGATGGTAGTCGTAGTAGTGAGGATGATTAAGGTGATGGTGATAATCATGGTGATTCAAATAGTAAAAGTAATTATAATGGTGGTGGCCATGTTGATTAGAAGAGCAGTGGTGATTAATGATGATGATGGTAGTGATGGTCTGGAGATGGAAACTGTGGTAATGACAGTGGTTAGATTGGCTCACTGTGGTCTTAGATAAAAGTCCCTACTACTCACTAAATTTCAGAATTTTTCATTTATTAGACAAAGCTGTAAAATGTCTATGCCTTCCTCCTTTAGAGTCTTAAAAAATAAGATGCAAGGAAGACATGGGAGGTGACTGCACAGGGACACATATGTAGAGAGAAAAAGCTTGTCCAGTCACAAGTCGAAAGAGGCCTCTCTCTCCTCCAGTCTTTCTGACTCTAGACAGGAAGCCCAGCCTGTCTCCTGCTGGGGGACCTGCTCTAGTCTCCCAGCTGCAAGTGGGTCACCAGCTCAACCTTTCTGGTGCTGACAGCACCTGACTTCCTGGCCCCTGGAATCCTCACCTGCTAATCACATCTCCAGACCTTCCCCAGGAGGCGTTCCCTCCACAAAATGCTACCCTGCCCCTCCCACTGGGTCTGGAGCAAATCATTGTGTATCAGGTTTCCAGCCCCTAGGGATGAGTAGGTGCTAAAAAGAGGCCAAGCTGGATTTGTCAGAAACCAATCAGTTTTTGTGCACAAATGTGCTCTTAGTGCAACCTGCTAGCCTGGTGTTTAGGGGTGTGAGAAGCCGTGGGAGGGGTTCAGGGCAGAGTTCTGGGAAAGTGCTTAACCCCAGGGTACCAATTAGTACCCTGCTTGACCTCCAGAGCTAGGCAGAGCTGTGGGAGACAGGAAAGAACTCAAATTATTACTGTCATCCTTGCCTCGTGCAGTATCTATGAATTCAGTTCTCTACCCAGCTGCTGCAGCTTCAGAAGTCAGGGGTCCAGACCCTGCATCTACTCAGTTTTGCTTTTATAAGGATCATGTGGTTGATCCTTATAGAGAAGCTGTGCAAACTGCAAACCCCCAATGATATCCAACTTACTTGTGTGTGTGACCAAGGACATTGTGTGAATGTGTGTGTCTGTGTTGCATGTAGGGATGTGTGCACATATACACCTGTGTGCTCATGAATGTGGAAATCAGAAAACAGTCTTGAGTGCCATTTCTCATGAGCCTTCTACTTTTTGTTTGAGGCAGGGTCTCTTGTTGGCCAGGAGCTTTGGAAAGCGTGTTAGGCTAGCTGGTCAGGGAACTCACAAAGATCTGTCTATCTGTCTCTGTTGCTCATCCCATTGCAGGGATTAAAAGCATGCACCATTGCTCCTGGCTTTTTATCCACAAACTGGGGACTGAACTCAGGACCTTATACTTGTGTGGCAAGTGATTATTGACTGAATCATCCCCCAGCTCCAATGAAATATATATTTAAAGCAGCCAATGAGAGCCAGACCCAGGAAGGGTCCTGGGATCAAGTTCTCCACTCTCTGTAGCTTACCCTGTCTGAAGGGGACCCTAGCTCCCTCTTCTACACAGACTGTTTCTCTGCCTGGCCTCGAACTTTGCTCCTTTAACTGTATCCTCTGCTCGTTCTCCTCATCCAGGTGGCCTCCTCTATTCCTGAAGCCTCGGTTGACCACAGCTCGATTCTCCAGTGCAGAGGAAGCCTTCTCAATACCAGACCCATGAAGCATCTCTCCTTAGAGGACCAAGGAAAACTAGTCACCTTCACAGCTTGCACCGTAAAAGCCACTCTATCCCTTGAAGTACCCAGACAGAGACCCTCAAATCCCTATCTGTCAATTCCCTTATTTCGTCCTTTCCCGTCTCGGGAAGCCTCATGCCCTTGCGGATTCTTCCTTAGCTGAGCTCCGGGCTTGGTCCTCCTCCCAGCCGACCTCCTCTTCACTGGAGACCTGGAGCAGATGCCCTACAGCTTCACTTCAGCCTTTTGTGATCCCTATACTACATACCCACCATGAGGGCCTCTCTCACACACAAATTTTGGCCATCCACCTTCCCTCCCAGGACAACTCTGATATTTCCATCTGTCTCCCTAAGAAAAACACATAGAGGAGCTTCTTGGTGGCCTCTGTGGTCTTTGCAATGAAAGTTCCCCCATTTAGTGTGTGTTACTTCATTATTCTCTAGAGTGAGTCACACATTGCATTGGACCTCAGTTTTCCCACCCATGCACCATTTTTTATAAGCTTGGCTTCATGATGATCTCGTGCGTGCATGTGCGTGTGCGTGTGCGTGTGTGTGTGTGTGTGTGTGTGTGTGTGTGTGTGTGTGTGTGTGTGCTAGGGTTTCTCAGTCAAAACTAGAACTAGGTAGTAAGCTTGTTACATGGCTAGCCTGTTTCCATGTTGTGAGGCTGGAATTTGCAGACAGACTGCTGCACCCACCAAGCATTTACATGAACTCCAGTCTTTTGACTTGCACAGTGAGGACTTTAACCATGGACCCATATCTTCAGGCCCGGGATGTATATTATACCAGGGGAAAAGATAAGCCTGAGTTAGCAGGCTCCCTTGGTGCTCCATGAGGTCCCCTTACCCTGATCATGTCCCACTTCCCTGTCAGCTGTCAGGATGCAGCAGCCGCATCCCAGTTTTATACCCTGGGCTTTCCTTCAGCTGCAGACCCCAGCTCTGTTCCCCACACTGACCATGAAATTCATCCTTTAGGATGCATGCCATGGAGCAAAGTATCCCCAGCTCAGCTCCCGTGTTCAGCAGCAGAACTCAGTGCAGACTGTCCTGGCCGGGCTAAGCACATGTCTGGCACTGTAGCTGGGGCTCTGGTGGCCTTTCCTCTGCTTCTAGTCTTACCTCTTGCTCTTACTGGTAACCCATGGAATCTGCCTGCCCTTTGTGACCCTGTTCACATTGGAACCCTGTCTGTGTCTGTCCTTGGAAACTGAGATGAGGATGGAACAGTCTACTGCCGCAGTAACAGGAAAGACAGCCATGATGGCAATAAAAACTTTGCTGATTTGCTGATTTGCTGCTGTCGGCATGCAAATCATTTGTCATGCCTGGTCTTCTGCTGATCCTCTCATCCCCTGCAGTAGTTGCTGTTTACAGATGGGCTTAGAAGCTGAATGACTCCCGGAGGGAGGCCTCACAGCCAGGGGTAAGGCAAGGTTCCAGCTCTCAAGGAGGTCTGGGGAACTTGCTGGGACACCCAGCAAATGGCTATGGTGTTGTCTTCTCTACACCCTCCTGGTCCTTTCAGACTCTGGAGAGAGAAGGGACCTTGGTGACACCTTGCTTTATAAATAAAGAAGCTGTGAACATAAGGGACTTGACTCAGGTCACACAGTGAGATGGTGGAATCGTTGTTTTCACTATCTTTGGCAGAAACTTCTAGAAGCACAGCACTAGCAAAGTCATCCATGTGGTTGGTCTATTGTGAAGGTTGGTAAGAGGGAGACTGTTTTCTTTCCCACCGCTCTTTGGGAGTACTTGGTCCCCTCGACAGGCCTCCAGCCCACTCGCTTGTGAAATGTGGGCGTGAGGACCATGTCACTGCCCTCCTCAGGCAGAGCAGAGGGAAACAGCAGCTAAAAGCAAGGGGAGTACAAGTGGTCCTCAGCTCAGGAGCAGGAGGCTTCTCACAAAAGATGCTGAGCCTGGCCAAGCTGTTTCTGGGCTTGCAGAAGTTAATGTTCACCATCCACTACTAGATGTGGGTCCAGAAGGCAAGGAAGCATCTGCTTTATAGGAACTATTCTGCTTTAAGATGCTGGTCATAGGAGCCTGAGAGATGGCTCAGCGGGGGGGGAGGGGGAAGAGGGAGAAAGGCCTCTTGTTCAGATCCCTATCACCTATGTAAAACCTGGGAGACAGGAAGATCCCTGGGGCACACTGGTCAGACAGTCTAGTCAAAATGACAGGCTCCAGGCACAAAGAGAGACCCTGTTTCTGAAAATAAAATAGAAAGGAATAGAAAAAATTCTGAGCCTTGGCCTCTGACTTGGATGGGCATAGCCATGCATGCTTGCACACACACACACACACAAGTTCTCTGTCTGTCTGTCTGTCTGTCTGTCTGTCTCTCTCTCTCTCTCTCTCTCTCTCTCTCTCTCTCTCTGTGTCTCCCTCTCTCTCTGCCATCATTAAAAACCCACCACTGAATGACTGAACTAATCCTGTCCAGAGCCTGGATCTCTCTTCCAGGCTGCTTACTCCCTTGTAGTCCTGGTTATAAAGTGACATCATTTGAAAGCTATTTTTTGGATAGATTTAGAAGCTAAGTGGGGAAACTGAGGCACCCCAGCTCCCAGTACAGTAAAGAAAAGGGCCGACAATGAGTTCAGTAAAATCAAGGGGCAAAGCCTTTCACTTGAATTATCTCGTAACAGTTAGACTGCACCCCTGGTTCAGCTCTGACAGGGTCACCAGGGGAGGGGCCTTGGCCTTGCAGCTGCCACAGAGACCCTAACTGCTGTCCTCTGTGGGTGGCTAGCTCTGCCTGTTGGTTTGTTTGTCAAAACTCAGGGCTGTGGGGTTTGCTGGGTAAGTGATGATTCACCAGCTTCAGAAGGTTGGTTGTGTTTATTTAAGACCTTACAAACAGTTTATAGCCAATGGGCCGTGGTTTACAGTCAGGGAACCACTGTGTGATAGTCTTGGGAGGCCACCGGGAGGGCAGACCTCTTCCCTGCAAGAACAGAAACTGAGTGTGAATGCCAGGGATGTGCCACCAATGTGCTGATTTGGGGACCTCACTGGGCATTCCTGGCTTTTCCTAACTTGGGTTGGATTATGTGTCCCTAAAAGATAGCCTGGCATCCGAACCCTGGGTACTTATTGTATGCTAGCCTGTACCACACCTTTTTCTCTTTTTTCACATAATGGCACAGTAGAAGATGTGCCAGACATGGGGACACACTATGAGGAGACACTTGACCTCTGACATCTGCTTTATCAGCATATGACAGAGGGCTGAGACTATGCCTCATAGACCTAGGTCCAGACCTGTGGCACCACTTGGACCAGTGCCGAGACTAACCAACACTGGCATGGTGTGAGGATGGGGAGGACTGCCCTCTTCTGTTGAGGAATATTATCTTAACTAGGCAAAGATGTGTTACACTGGTTTATGGTGTGGAATATTACTCTATGTGAAGGTGTCTTACATTTGTTTCTGCTGCCTTTGTTAATGGTGTGCTACATCTGTTTGTGCTGCATTTGTTTAATTGTGTAAAGATGGGTTGTGTTTGTTTCACCTTGCCTGCCTAAGGCATCTGATTGGTTTAATTAAGAGCCAGGCAGGCGGGATAGGCGGGACTGGTGGGCAGAGAGAATAAGTAGGAGGAGAACTCTGCGCTCAAGAGAGGAGAAGGAAGAGAGAATGAGCAGAAGGAGAGGGACATGCCCGGGCCAGAGACAGGCAGCTGCAACCAGCCTCACATAGGAAGCAGAGAGATGGCTCAGCGGTTAAGAGCACTGGCTGTTCTTCCGAAGGACCTGAGTTCAATTCCCAGCATCCACATGGCAGCTAACAACTGTCTGTAATTCCAAGATCTGACACCCTTACACAGTTATACATGCAGGCAAAACACCAATGCACATAAAATAAATATTTTTTTTTTTAAAAAAGAAGCAGCAAAAGTAAGATATACAGAAGGAAAGAAAGGTAAAAAGCTCTGAGACAGACCATAGATGGAGAGAGATAGGTTAAGTTATAAGAGCCAGCAGGAAATGAGCCTAAGCTAAGGCCGAGCATTTGTAACTAATGTCTCAGTGTCCTGATTTGGAAGCTGGTTGATGGACCCAAATAAAAAGCTTAGTACACTCTATTATAATATAGAGGCATTTTCCTGGAGGAGGGGCATCTCATGGACAAGATAGCCATTAACCAGGTGGCCAGAAGGGGAAGGATGTAGGCAAAGACCTAACAAGGCCAGGGACAACATGAGAATTAGGCTGGTATAGAGTTGGGCAGTACAGCCAGGGATAAAACCCTGCAAATATCCTCCCAGCCCTCCTTCACTCATTTCTATTCTTTCACCTCAAGGATTTTGCCTGTTTTTATACATCACGATAATGGAGTCACCCAGATGATACTTTTCTGCCGGCTGTCTTTTACTTTTTGCTGTATGTGAGATCCAGCCAGGATGATGTGGGTGACTAGTTCCTCTTGGAGAATATAGCCTGAAAGGGTGGTAAGCAGACCCCAGGCAAAAAACACTCTGAATTGCTTTGATTTCTTCTTCAGCCAGGTGACATCACACTCACCCAGAAGGCAGAGACTGAGAGATACATGCTGGTGACCAGCTCACTTTCTCTATGTAAATGGTTCAGAATCCCCTGCTAGGGCGCCAGTCTCTTCTCATCAGTGTAATCAAGACATCCTCTACAAGCTTTGTCCAGAAGCTAACCTATCCTAGATGATCCCTCACAGGTATTTGAAGAGGGTGTTTCTCTTAGGTGAGTCTGGATCCTGTCAGGTTGACAATAAACACTATCAGATGAACAGAGAAGATCTCCTAGAAAGTCATAGAGATGATGTTGCTTTAAGAATTAGTTTGTGAATGGAATACTACGCAGCAGTAAGAAAAAATGATATCCTAAAATTCACAGGCAAATGGAGGGATTTGGAGAATATCCTCCTGAGTGAAGTCTCACAAACTCAGAGAGATAAGCAGGGGATGTACTCACTCACTAGTGGTCTCTAAACAAACAAACAAGAAAAAAAGCCAAACATGCCCAAGCAGCAAACCACAACCACCGAACAGCTTGGGATCAGAAACACCCTGGACTGACCCTTCAAACCCCAGTCCATCTATAGGAACACCTGACTCACTCTTGAGGGAGGGGGGAAAGAACTGGATTTGGCCAGAAGTGGAGACTGATCTAAGCATTATTGGGTCAGTGGGACCATAGGACTGTCTGCTCCCTGCCCAGGGAGGG